>JAHPZR010028962.1:12500-13605 GCA_019787425.1 Platygyra sinensis | reverse complement strand
AACGGGCATTTCACACTGAAGGAATCCTGTTACTGCAACATGCAGGGAGCCAACTTTAAGTCACAGAAGCTACTTGTGAGGTCGAAAGACATCAGTGACCCTAAAGAGCAGCGAGTTGACCAGACACAGAGTTGAGTCTTTGTTGGAATTCCGCTTAGTGTGACCGACGTGGTAAATTATGAACACTCTGACGAACTGACATGATTTTTGGTAACTATAAGCAGAAAATACGAGCTCGAGAGGGAACAAGTCTTACCTTAATTGTTGTATTACAAGCTGTGATACGCTTAAAATCCCGCTAAGATAAGTTTGGCGTTTATAAACTGTTTTCCTTGCTTGGTAAGAGCTGACACTAAACTCGCACAAGTAAATTTTAATCTTTATTTTCAAAGGCCTCTCACCGAGATTAGCTAGTTTAAGTAACCAATCAGTGAGCGGCTTTTTTTACGGGAGAAAATGCATGCCAAACAAAGAAAAATGGCCAACAAAGGTTCCAAGCGCTACTTTATCACGATTCCTTCCACCATTAATACGCATGGCATCTCCAATAGTTCTAATGAAGAGGGCGAAACTGAAAACTGTACGTTCAGTTCTTTGAGGAGAAAACCGTAGACCGCGGGCTAGTTTTATACGGGTTAAAGTTATTGATAAGAAATGCTGAATTCTTACAGTCAAATATTGATCCTAAACAACTTAGTATTTGATCCTGAGGGGATAAATGGATCTAAAAAGTGGATCAATGGATCTGAAAGAATGAGGATGCGGTGTTAATAACCACTTGCCGAATATGGCCCAAGTTCTATCAAACAGGACTTGGATTTGCACATGCCGTTTATTAACGATCACAAACAACTTTAATAATCCCGAGAGGATAATGCATTTTAAAAGCAAGAGACTTCGGGTTAACAAAGGGTCACTTCGCAGCTCTTACAAGGTCTCACCTGATTGGAGACCACCCTTGCGGCTTAACAAAAGAACAAACAACAGAAACAATGGACCCTAGCCCTAAAACAAAAGGGCTGCGACTCTATCCTTGCCAATAAAATTTAGAGCTTGCAGGAGCTGCGAGGCTACCGTAACAAAGAAGTTCTGTGTGTATGCCTGA
>JAHPZR010028962.1:0-7500 GCA_019787425.1 Platygyra sinensis | reverse complement strand
TACAAAGAAATGTATGCCAAACGGCGGTTAGGGGGCAAATGTGCTCCACAAAGCCAGCTAGGGTCAGTGCCCTGTTATTATTCCAACCTTTTTCGAGGGCAGTCATTCAATAATGTTCAAAATGTCGACATACTTCGCTGGACAGTCTGACCTCACTTGGTTGTTTTTTTTTTTCATTATTTCACCAGGTTCTTTGACAAGACTATGATGTACTGGAGACTTTTTGTGCTTACTGTTCTTACAGCTTCCAGCCTTGTGCAAAGCGTTGAACATGGTAGGCCAAAGTCGTTCTAAGATTATTGAAAACACAATCATTTATAGACAAGACAAGACAAGACAACTTTATTACATTTTATAGTCGTGGATACGCGAAGCGTAGAAACGACTATATTGTTAGGGGGCAGAATATGCAAATGTATCACTCACTCAGATGTACTATGTAAACTTTTGGCCGATAGCATGGAGAGCCTGAGTACGAGTTTCTTGAAGACCTCCAAAGTTGAGAGCGGCCATTTTGGTTGTTGTGTTTTGCTTTTGTAAACATGTAATATGTAGTAATTTGCCTAGCTAAGATGAAAGCTGAGGGTGGCTGTATTTATGGCTGTGGTCATGTATCGGCCACAACAGCGCAACCGGCAAGGTCAAAGAATTGTTACAAGTCGTAGTCAGGAAGTGAAATTGAGTTTATTAGACGCGGCTTATAGCTTTTTTTCTTAGACACTCTTATTCTTCGGCCATTTTAACTTGAGTGAAAATAGCAAACAAACTGCATGAGGTTATAAACATAACGAGAAAACGCATGTTGTAAAAACTTTCATTTTTGAACTTGACGTTTCGTATTTTAATGCTAAGACCAGTAACATCACTGAGTATGTATGACTTTCAGGCTCTTCCGCTCAGTTGAAGTGCCTTTACTGTGATAGCTTCACGTCACTGGAGGACTGCGACAAGAATATTGAGATCCAGGAATGTGAGCCATCGAAAACCAGGTGCATTGTTTTTAAACAGGAGGATGAGTCGTTCCAGCACTTCGCCCGAGGCTGTATGACTGAGGATATGGCACAATATCTGGCGTCGGGTTGCACTAATAACGACTATTGCCAGTTTGGAGCGTGTCAGACGTCTGGATGCTATGCGTCTTTTGAAAACTGAGTTTCAGGGACATCAGAGCACTGGCCACAATATCAGGTAATATCTCGCCCGTTGATAGTCTTAGTAGTTCCTTGTTATTGCTTGAAGATGTATAATCGGTGTTCACTAGCACATAATTGTTTAGCATAAGTGCGCGCTGAACACAGTAAGGGTTGCATTGATATAAACCAGTTTTATAAGGAAAATTTCCTAAACAAAAGGCGCTACTTAACAATGGCCGTTTTTATGCTAGGGAAGTTAATGTCGTCTCGGACGTTTAAGGTGTCTGGAAACGAATTTAACGTCCAGTATAAAAACGGAAAATAAGGAAGACGCTTTTGACGTATGTCTACCTTAACGTCTTTTTTAAGAGCGTCTAAATGACGCTCTTATTAGTCACCTTTAACTTTTGACGCGTTAAACCTGTCTAGTATAAAAACGCGACGCCCTTAACTGCCTTGCCATGTTATCAGCTAGTAGGTTTGTTCATATATTGATGGGCTAAAAGTGTTTCCAGTCGTTTAGAGTCTAGAACCCAGTGTTTTTAACCAAAAAATATATATATACTTTTTTGTTTGGCCGTGTACTTAAATTCGTCTCGTTTTTATACGAGACGCCTTTAACGTCCTGGACGTAAAAGGTGTCAAGACAGCTTAAACGTCTTTAGCATGAAAACGGCCAATACCCTGTTGCGACGGTTTTCGTATATATTTGTTGCTCAATGATCGCACGCTAGCTGAAAACAGCCTTAAAATTGCTCAAGTTTTGTGTGTTCGTTATTTTCATTTTGAGTTAGCGATATATTGCTTATCCGGGAACATTTGTTACTTTAGTGACTTAAAAAACGTAAAAACGTAAAAACATCACACTTTATCTCATATAAAGTCGTCTTAGAGCATAATTTCCTTGCCCCACCCTCACCCCTACCTCCACCACCCACACACAGTCCCCCCCCCACAAAAAAACATAAAGGCAGAATTTTACTATGCTGCAAAATACTCTTTTATCTGCTCTCCCTGCCACAGTACAGGTATTCTCAATCAGATATCTTTACCTTTCATTATACCCAGTGTGGTTGTTATGTAATTATCACTGCTATCGTTAAATTTGCATTTGTTATCTTTGACTGAGAATTTATATTTTTCTATCTTATCTCCCAGATTTCTTTACCTCTCAAGTAATATGGATGCAAGTACGAGCTCAACAAAGAAAATTTGGATGGAAAATTATATAAGTCCAATTTTTGTCGTATACTGTGTTTGTATTGAATATTTCCTTGATTTAGTTGTGTTTGTTTGAAATAAAGAAACCAGTGCTCTTTAACATGCTCATAATGTTGCTATCCTTTTATTTTAATTTGTAAACTTTAATCCACAGGTTAATCTCCCAAGCAACAGACCCAGGGGCAGCAGGTCGCGCGACGATGCGATATTTCTGGGACTCGGAAAGTTTATATCGAGAGTGGAAGCTGTCTAGAACCTCTAATTTCGTTGGATCTTGTTATACTACGAAGCTCTATCGTTTTAGGACTGGGGTCCATTGTTGCCAATTTCTGCATATTATTCTTCTCAGCCAATTTCTTTGAGACGTTCCGAAGAGCTTCGTGGGGGTTTGTGAACTTTCTCCCAAAAATATTGCATCGTCCTGCGACTAGCTGCCCTGGGTCTCTTTGAGTATAACTCAGTAGTAAATCTTTTCCTCTTTGTAGTCTTCACGGCTATCGTCTAAAACTGCGTATTTTTAGGCAGTTTTCGTGTTCTAAATTTGGAACGTTTTAAACTTGAATTGAGAAGACCTCTATCTAACTTAGTCTTCTCGGTCCGTACTGTACAACAAATCACTGAATTATTATTTATTTATTTATTTATTTATTTATAGATTTGTACAATGTACAGGGGAGAGAACAACAGGACACGTAGTCCCCTACTTGGTTCACCCTCCTAATCCAACCCCATAAAATGTAGAAAAACCAACCCCTTACCCCCAAAAACTAGAATTAAATATTTATAATATACTATAGATATCAACCTAAGAAGTAACCCCCTGTTTCACCATTATTCGAAAGCGCAGATATTTTACCCCGTGCGTAATTATCGATCAGTAAAGAACACTGAACAAGCTCGCCGTTTCATGCAACTTTATTTTAAAAAGTACTCACATAACACGCCCCGCATATGCTGAGCCACAAATTAAAATATATGTACCGACTTATTTATCTCGGCGACAAGTGAGCCACAAAATAAATCTACCGAGTTGTTTTATTAACTCGGCGGAAATTTTGCCACAAAATAAATCTACGAGTTGTTCACCGAGTTGTTGAACTCGACTGCAATTTTCTCACAAAAGAAAACGATCTACTCAGGTGTTTAATTTAGCTCGGCGGCAAGTGTACCGTATTGTAAATCTTTCCAGTTGTTTGGAGGCTCAGCAGCTATTGCACCATTCCATCTTGTGCGATTTTGAAAAAACCAATGGTGGACGGAACCAAACCAATTGTGGGGGTCATTCGCGTAGAGCATTCTCATGTCTCGATCCAATAAATCAAACCACTGCCAATTTGGTCGATCGTAGTTGCTCACACGCTCCTCGGAAGGCTTTGATTGGTCATTTATAAGACATTTGCTTTGGGACATGTCGGATGGCATTGAGTAAGAATCTACAAATTAATTACGGAACGGTAAAAGGACAGAGGAAAATCTTGAATACATGTGAAAAAACTACTGAGGGGGTTTACATGTAAGACTAAGAGGTCGAGGGCTAACTTAAGGTGGCTGAACACAGTTTTTGATACCTCTGTTTTATTTACCTTTGCTTCTAAAACCCTTGATCCTTTGTCACCAAAAATGGCAGCAAGCAAGTTAACAACACAAACTTCAACTTTTTGATAATTAAACTGTCGTATGTGCCGTTGCCATGGCAACATGATTAATTATAAACAGGCGTTTAAAATCGGTTTTGTTTATTTGCAGAAATTAAATCTAGTCATTAGATTTTCTTTATAATTTGCATGCAACAAGCTTGTAACGATACTCATATGTTAGCGCTATTTTAATAATAATTTAACAAACAGATCTTTAATTATCCCTCGTTAAAGGTTCACTGGATATCTTGAATTTCCTTTGTTTAATTTTATTTTTTTTGAATCCTCCAGTTACTTATTTCCTAAAGTATTTTCGCTCTAAATTTCGTGAAATTCTAATGAGTGGTTCTCGAGAAATAGGCGTATCTCCGAAAGTCAACTTTTCACTCAATCGCAATTTTTTCGACTTACTACGCATGCGCTGCATTTAACTGGGTTCCTTCTGTAACAAACAAAAGCTGAGAATTGCTGGTTTCTTTGCATCGTTACTTTTTCTAACATACCTCTGTAATAAAAGAGTAAAACCATCAATACAGTGTTCATTTGTGAAGAAAAATAGTACAGACAGCGCGGACATTGAGCAAATAAAATGATCGCTGTATTGATGCCATGCTTGTTTTTATGCAATGCTTGTGCGCGTGCTGAATTGCGTTAGCATGAGCGCGCGCGAAAACTGTGTTCGGCCACCTTAAAATACCGCTTTATGAATCTCAACAAAAATGCCGACATCGGCGTTTTTCTTAAAAAGGAAATAATAAGAATTTGCTTTTACATACAGAAGACAAACACGTTTAAAAAGATCTTTAAGCTACATGGCAAATAGTAACATCAAAACCATTTTTGGTAGGTCTTTAAGGGACACAGTCAGCTTTGGGACCGGGCTGACCTGGGCACTAGTTTTCTCACTTTGAAAAAACTCACCCCAACTAATAAGAGTTTCTCGGGGCGAAACCAAGAGTGACCCTTGCTTCTCGAGTCTTTCTTTTGAGTATGAAAATTATAAAACGTTAAAATTTGTGAGCTGCTGTCATGCCAAGAAATGGACCTGTAGATTTTTCAAAAGGATAACGACATTATGAAAAAGCTTAAGACCAGTCTTTTCTTTTTTTTTTGGAGAAACACAACTAAATCTAGGCACAAACAGTATGCAAAGTATCAAACTGTTTATTTTTTTTTCTCCATGCTCCAATACCTCCAGATGAGAGATAAGTCGTGGGTTTCCTTAAATTGAGTTTTATTTTCATCTCATGCAGTTTTGTTTTTGCTGGTAGATAAGCATTAAGCAACATACCCAGACTGCTGCAGAAAGGTTCTGTGACGATACCTTTTTCTCTGTGAATCACTGAGACGATAGAGTTTTCCTGCAAACGCTGAGAATTTCTGAATGGACACTTAGACTAGCAACTGGGGAAATATAACATTGCAAAGAACTGCTTTGCTTGAGGGAGCGGAGAATCGTCACGATTTCCTGGTACCGAAGGATCTACTTAATTCAATGGACTTTACTACGGACGTCAAGGAAGTCCAGCAGTAGTTTATTCTGCCTTTGTCAATACTAATCTTCGTAATCGTCGGCGAAATCGACCTGATTAGTGTAATCGCCAAAGCTTTTCAAACGAACTTGCTTTTATGTCATCTTTTACACGTCAAGTTTTTACGATATGAAAATGCAACTTCTAACATGCAACATCCAATAAACAACTACGACGTTTCCAAAATTAAAATGGAGCTAACATTAAAATTCACAGGTTGAAATTAAAATAGAGAAAACTTAGGAACTTTAAGGAGGGATACTTCATTTGAAATTCTGCTATTTCCCAAATAGGTATGACTAATAGTAAGGGAAAATTATTTCATGCACAAAACTAATAAACTTCATTACTGAAAAATAGTTCAGCCAGTTAGCTTCCGTTGAAACTAATATACGCATGCAGGAGTCCATTACTAGGAGCCTGCAACTACCCCATATTCCTGTCATGGCGTTTTTCACAGACCGATCTATTTTTAGTTTGAATTTATCTCGAATTCAGATCCCCATAGGAACTTCAGTAGCCAACTGCAATCATAAGCACGGACTAATGTCGACATGTGATGTCCACATGTTCACGCAGTGAGGCCGAATTGTTTTATCCTTACCGAAGCGTGTTGATGTAGACTGGAACTGGCCTATTTGGCGGGAAAAATATCTAAAAAATAGACTGGTCTGTACAAATGCCGCGCGTTGCATGGGAGTTGCAGGCTCCTAGTAATGCGCTCATGACGAAAAGGAAACCGGTTTAAAAGGACAAGAAAACCAATTTTTTGTCTACTAGATGAAAGTAAGCGGAAACGACGTTGCACACCTAAAGGTGTACAAAAAGTCGGTAAAATACAAAGTAGAATATTTAAATTCCTGGATTTCACTTGAAAAGAGGCTACGTTGGGTTTTCTATAATTTTCCAAATAATAAAGAGCGGACTGTACAAAGCTGAATTTTCTTACAACAGTGCTGATAAATAGCGCCTTGTGTCCGGAAACTGTCCCAATAAAAAACGTTAATTATCCACATTGCACTGTGTCTGCATGTGCTAATTCTTATTAATTATGGGTAAGCGAAAACCAATCTTCAAACAATAATGATTAAACAAGTTAGGTTATTAACGGGCAGATATCAGTAGTTCACAATGAACTGACGTTGTCCTCATTGCAGTGACGCCGTCCCAATTTAGTTTTACGAACAGGGCAAAGATGCCAGGCACCCAGACGTTATACAGGTCCCAAACTGACAACCTTTTATTTCAGAGCAAGTTAAGGCGATCTCCATCCCATTTTGCTCATCTACACAGCCTCGTGTGAAAGAATCGGAACCACTGGCGTGCCTCATTTTGATGACATAGCACCTGGACCCAGGTATCGGACATTTCATGTTCTGACTGTAGCTATCACAGTCCTCCAGTGACATTAAACTGTGGCAATGTTCACACGAGTCTGAAAAAATAAAGTTAATGCTTGCGTCTCTATAAGTGAATTTATGAAAGATTATATATTTCAGTTGAGAGAAAGATTTAAAGATATATACACATCTTGAGCAGTTGATGATCAATCATATCTTCATATCTTTCTACGCAGTTCAAATAAATTATCTTTCATATATTCACTTTTAGTATGAATCTACTTGCGTTCTATCACGAATGCCGTTCTCTGGTTGGCTACGCTACTCACTATCTATTCTGTGATGGATAGTGAGTTGCGTAGCTGTGTTAAATTTTCGATGTGTTTGCAATAAATAAGGTGGATTTATTTCAGTCTCCGGCTCGTAATCATGCAATATGTTTAACTGTCACAGTTACAGTTAAACTAAGATCATCTTAACAAAGAATCTGTCTCCTCCATCATTACTTGGCCTTTCTAAGGGACCCCCAAGTTTTAAAATGCAGGCTCGTGTTGTCTTGATCACCAGATAACACGGGGGGCGGGGCATCGTGCCAGGCGTTCCTTACGAAGAAGGTGGAAACTGGGGATGAGAATTC
>JAHPZR010028961.1:0-17317 GCA_019787425.1 Platygyra sinensis | reverse complement strand
CATTCTCTTTCCCAAAAGTCAAAACACTTATTAAATGCAAAAGACTTAAAAAATGGCCCTGCTAACGAAAACTGGGATCAAAGAATGAACTTGGTTGTTTTCAAAGACATTCGATCGAACACGTTCCAGAACAACTCCATTTGTTAGTTTCTTTGAATCAGTTCCTTCTGGTGCAAAAAAGCAAACGCGCAGCGATATTTTAGGTCACACGATTTCAGTTTTCTTTTATACGGATCAATAATAAATTTTTATAACCAGTTTTTGTTTTCCCTCCCTTTCTTACTGGGAGACGCGGTAAATTTACTTTTGAGGTGCGAATAGGCCAAACAAAAGCGAAAACAATATACGAAAAGTTCATTGTTTTCATGCTCCGCTTTCTTCAAGTTAATGAGCAAGGTCATACTCCCTACGGGAAAAAACGCGCGTTAATCTTAACCAATGAGACTCGGCTCTTAGCGTTAATTTGAATAATACTAGGTAATATGACAGACCTTAGAACTGCAAGTAAATGTCCCGAGAACAATAGGCATTCTGCGCGATGAGGTATCTTAAGTATTGTAAGTAATATTAGTATTGTTAGCAATGTATTATTGTAAGTAGTGATAGTATTGTTTATTAAGTGGGTGTTCCAATAAAATAATTTGAATTAAAAAAAAAAAAGTTATGAAGGGCTTTTGTTAGTATTTGTTAGTCTTATCGATAATAATAAAAAAAGTAGCTTCTTCTAAGAAACATACCCAATTCAAGACTACAGTGCAAAAAAACATACCCTATTCATGTCCAAAATCTAAAAACGATACAAATTATGACAAAAAAGTTTACAGTTATGAAGAGGAGGGCGAAGGTAGGGAACCGAAGGGGAAAAGGGGGAGAGAAGGGGATAGGAGCGGGAAGAAAAACAACAACTATTAGATGAAAGAAAGCAAGAAATCTGTAACATACATGCGCCGAATCAAATACTAATTTTAGTCGACTGGAATGAATAAGTTCGGCTGATTTGATTTAAACGGAGTCGCATTTTTTCGCCGAATAATGAGCGCAAGCGACGTGTTTTAGATTCCCATTCGAGCAAACATAAATTATTTAATATAATTTGAATTCGATTCGGCACATGTAAAATACGGTGTTTAAATCAACTGTCGAACTTCAGTCGTATATTCCACTGGAGTCAGTGAAAGATACAGAATTTAATGGCTAGGTGGTTCGACGGCTCGCGGCACGAGAAAGGTATATAATTTAGTGGCTCGCCAGTCGCATTGCCTAACAATCCGCCGAGCCACTCGAGCGATACTTCTTTAAATTGACTGACAAGCCACCGAGCCACTCGACTGCTACTTCTTCAAAAGTGGCCCTGTATTCTGTAGTTTAGCCAATTTCTTTGAAAACTATCGACGGCATTTACCATGTAAAATATGTACCGCCTGTAAACCTCTTTATTAAATGTTTGCGTAGTTAAAGAGCGCTTGATTCTTACGCGAGTCAATAGTGCTGTTCGTTGACCACTTGTTAATACGCTCGATCACAACGCAACGAACTCAAATAAAGTCCGTTGATCGATCGATGGCCACTCATCTCATTTGAAAAGCTTTGAAAACCATCGGCGGCTTTTACCGCCTATGTTCGCAAAATCTAAAAACAACTCGGGTTGGATCGTGCTTACTCGAACGGACATTGTACACTACTTCTGTTTTCCTTGTTCATCGTAAATGCGCGCGTTAACAGTCGTCAAGCTGTTGTTCTATGAGTTTTAAAGCTGGCGGGCTACTGATCAGTGTTTCGCATTTAACGACTGAGTGATTTTTTTGAAAAGATATGATAATTTTTTTGACAGCCATTGTTATGCAGTCGTGTGCTTCAAACAATGGCTCACTAAGCAAAGACGCGCCATATTTGAACGCACTTCCAACTCGCAATTTTAAATGTCAGTTTGATAGTCGTTATCTTACTTCGATTTAGAAAGTAAAGACGGGATCAGTTAAGAAAAACGTCAAACTTTTATTTCCCGTTGCTAACTTTTTAAAGCCAGTCTCATTTTCTTAAAAATCGCTTTTCACTTCGTATCGGGAAACATGTTCCCCTCCGAAAAAAGCCGATTTTTCCCAATTTTCGAACGCAGAAAGATAGTCCAAAAACATCGCAAAACTTCCTATTTTTTGGCTGCAATTGTAGATATAGTATTCCTCAGCGCCGTGTAAATGAAAGCGATATCAGGTTTGAATCCTTCTAAATCTTTGGGAGAAATGCCTAAAGTTCGGTGAAAACAGAAGAAATGTTCAAAAGATTTACGACTCTGTAAGGCAAGAACTTCAAGATGAAATCACTATGCTTCATCGCTCTTGAAAGTGACGCAAACTTTCCCGATTTGGCAGCTCGAGAAGATGGTTGAGAAGTTGAATCGCTCATCGTGCCTTGTTAGGTTTTGCTGGTTTGGAATCATAGCACAAGCAGGCAAGGTTGCAGTTAAATCGAAGGGCATTAAATCCATCAGTCTGGTGAGCTGTCTGGTACGTTCTTCCAAGTTTTAATGGTCATTTTTGAACATTTGACAACCAAAACACGGCAACGGATCGGCCGTGTAAAATTTGATTTGAACAGATTTCGCATTCGCAGACTGTAGCATATAGTTGGCGTTTAATTTTATTGCACATTTAAAAAAAAAAAAATTGTGATTTGAGAATTTTATTGTAGTAATTAAATGCAAAAATTACCTTGAAAAACGTTTCTTTACTGTGTATTTTGTTCCATAATATTTTGTTGTCTTCGCTTGAGCTCCCTCGGCAAGGTCGTCTAGCTCGCTAACATCGAGGCATGCAAAGCGCTGTTGTTCTTCTTTCTTTTGCTTTCTTTCCACGGGTCTGAGGGAAAGGGATGGTCAATCCCCAAATCAAAACCTGGGAAAATTTTCTTCATTTGAATTCCTTAATATTTGTACTTGAGAGCTGAACTACCGGCTTTGAAATGGTTTCAAATTGTGCCGGGGAAACACAGAAAACGTGACGTGACAACCGTGTTTGCATACTCTCATCTAAACACGCCTAACGACCAATGAGAATGCGCGTACTGTCTTAAATATTTTATAAACTAAGTATACAGCAAAATAACCAACTAAAATGACTAATAACACACGTGACTGTTTTTTCACTAACAACTGGCCCAATTTTGAAATTGGCATCTAGAGTTTAACCGCAAATGACCAAATCATTGGGGCAAATAGAAAAAGTAGTCGCTTTGTCGAAATATGGTTATCATTTACTTCCAAAAGCTATTTCCAAACACAAACTGTCATTATCGCGCGAGTTGTTTACTTTTTTCAAAGCCTTATAGCAGCTGCTTACTTACGGAAGAAAATTAAAAACCCTTCAATTGTTGTGGTTTTGTAATCATGTTTTCAATCAGCCTAACTTCTAAAACAAAACTGATTAGTTTTAATTCCTAACTTTGAAAAAAAAACTGATAGCAAAATAGCCCTGAGGTAAAGAATAATGTTTGTTTTGTACGGCATAAGCCAACGGAAAATAAACTGCTAACTCATCCACGGGTGCAGCTACTTTTTTTTCTTTAAATTGAGGTGAGTACCCATTTTTGATAACTTCTTAATTCAAAAGTGATCAAAGAATTGGGATACCAGACTTGGTTATTTTGTGATTTGGGAGTTGTTCCTTGGGAAAAAAAGAAAAAGAGGATAAGAAAACAGGAGGCCGCAATGGTTGAAATCATAGACTAGGTTAATGCACACTTAAATTTCTCTCTCGGTCACAGTTCATTCAAGATCAATTACTTACTCAGTTAAATATGAATCGACGCCACACAGGTAAACGGTAATCTTCTCTTTTACATATAGATTCTCAGAATAAAGCATAAGTGACCTCACACTGATCCTCTTGATACGATGGTTTAAACATGGCTATGAGGAAAATTAATGTCAAAAGGTGAGATGCCCTTATGAGGGTCGAATCCATACCGGTTGACTCGGCTAACAAACTATACTTTTGCATCATGCTCGCAGAAAGCCTCGACATCATGAGCTGAATTATTTCCCACAAGTTTCTGATTTCAATACAGAGTTACTCCTTTTCGGTGTAAACAATTTCTAAACTTTGTTTGCTTCTTAATCACCAATAAAGGTTGTTGCAATTATTCAGTGCAGCCTTTATTTGAAATTATTGAAATACTATACGATTAACTCACCTTTAAAGTTGTAGAACAAGCGTCGAAGCAGCCTATCCTTTGCTGATAAACTATCCCGTGCAGCCCTCTGATAGCTTCACAAAAAGCAGTATTTGAAGTCTGCTCTTGCAAATGGAACTCAGTGCCTTGGCGACAGGCTACGTAAACTGCAGTTACAACCGAATTCTATCGTACTTCCTATTCTGACAGAAACTGATAAACCCGATGGACCCGAGGCCACCTGCCAGGCTGTGTATGTTGTTTTTCATCACTTATAATTACCATCATTGATTGCTGTTTTGAAGCTTTATTAGAAATGCTCGAGCGAGAACTTAACATAAGTATATGGTAGACCAGAAGCTAATAGGCTTCTGGGTAGACTCAATGACGCCTCTTTGTAAAACTAATAACCTCCTTTTCGTATACAAAAAGCTTAAAAACCAGACTACTTTGTAACTACCTGTGCATTTTTGAGGCAAATTAAAAAAGGTACTTGATTTACCACTTTCCTCCTCTCTCGCTTTACTGAAAGATCATCTGCATTAATAGGAGGCAAGTTTTTCTTCGTGCTATTGAGCAAGCCACGCCGTTGCCTCCTCGTCTGCCATTGCCGGCGAGCGCACGCTCTTTTCTAGATTTCGCCGGAGGCATGGTACGCGCCAACAGAATAAGGGAGGGGATTCAGAAAGGTTTTACACATTATGCTGGCATTCTTTTGACCATAATAGTGAGGCAGAAGAATCGAGAATAACACCGGAATAATAGTGACAAAAACTGGCTTTGGGCGAGCTAAGAGTACTCTGTCACTACCTGGTGGTCTCAACACGAAAGAAAACTTCCAGATTGGTCTTAAGCGTGTGAGAAGGTCTTGCTAATATTCAACCCTGTTCTGCTACACCTGAGCAATTTTTTACTTTACTCAGTGAAAACTCACTTCGTAACGATCAATCCAAAGCAATGGAGGCGTCGCTCGCGCAAACGCTTCGGTAAAATGGGCGTTAAGGTTAAGCATAATGTAGCATAGTAATGACGCCCTTGTAGCTTACTAGTGAGACTCTCTGAGCATCAAGCATTAGCTTAATAGTGAAACATTTGAGCATAATATCAAAACCCCAGATTCAGATCCCACTCGCACGAGGTCCACACAATAGGAGATAAACAATTAAAGAATAAAAACCATTGCAGGCACTAAAAACACTTAGATTTAAATTCGTCTTGATATACTACTTATTTTAACGGTACTTTACCTTAGTTATAGATTTAAAAAATCATTTCTTGGCATAGTATTTTCGATTTCATGACGATGTTATGTCATCAAATGAGGGCATTGCGTCGTTCCTCAATGTGATGATGCGCTGTGCAAACTCACACTGACTTCAAACTATTAACTAAGATGATCCGGTAATTGTGCACAACGTTTTTCAGTTAATTATCAATACTCATTTCCTCAGGTCATGATTCGTGTTTTTGCTAAAGGGCCGTTGTAAATCTATGAATATGATTAGCTGGTTGAGCCCTAGGTCTTGGCTAATAGTTTTTTTTTACTTTACTTTTTTTTTTTTTTTTTTTTTACTTTATTTTTAACCATAATTTAAAGAATTAAATTTAAATATCTACAAACCCGCTTGTAGCATAGCTAATCTAGGCGGGTTTTTTGAGCTGATTATAAAACCTGATAGAAACTTCAGGCAAAAAGAGAAATTATAATCTGAGGATCTCAATTAGTCCTAAAGTGGACAAAAAAAGTTAGCCGTTAGTAAAATATTAGTTACGAAAGTGAAAGTCTCAGGATCTCTTACTTGTTTGCATCTCGTCTTGTGGCTTGGAAGTACGAGAAGAGCCGGGAGACTAGTGGCAAGCTATTTTAGTCCACATTTCTTATAATTATATCATTTTCCATCCTGGAATAGTCCTTACACCTTAAATACGTTTTACAGTAATCAAAATATATTTTGGTCACGATAAAAACTAATTGTTTACTTTAAAATTAATGCTGATTAAAGTCTAAGATTTCTGTTAACCGTAAGAAAAATGAATTACCCACGAGCAGTAAAAAAGTCAAAATGTATTAACCGTTAGCCGTAATAATGATAATGATGATGATGATAATAATAATAATAATAATAATCAGAATAACTTTATTTAAGTGTCGAGTGTATTTAGCACTGTAGTACTAATTGAGGACACTGTAAATAAGCAACTAAATATTGCAAATTGAACATAAACTATTAAGAATCCCAACTGGTGGGAGGCTGACCAGTTGGCTATTTACACAACGCGGTCGAGGAGTTGAACGCGGGACTACCGAGAACAAATCCAGTTAGCAGTAGGGTGGAGGATTTGAATCAGGGACCTCCAGATTTCAAATCCAGCGCCCTAAAAAACCACTCGGCCACGCTGCCTCCTCAAAAGTGACCACCCTTTGATACCGTCTAATTTTAGAAGTATCGCCTGGATGCTGATTATTAAACATAGATAACAGATCAAACCAAACCAAAACATGATAGTAACGCTATCACCATCACAGCCCACGTGTCCTCAGGTGGGAGGGAGAAGCATGATGCTGCAAAGTGGAAGAAGCGAGTAAGTTAGGAGGCATGTTGAATCTACTGAGATCCATGGTGTTGAATAAAATTATAACATTATAACATTAAAAACAACATGATTAAAGCTATAACATACGAGCCATGTTCAAACTAGGAAAATTGTACAGACAAGGCGGGGATTTGAATAGTACAAGGGGTCGAAATAAAAAAAGGTGGCAACGCACGAGACGCATATGCAACGGCACAGAATTGCTAGGGATGGATAGGAATTGGCAGCGGCCTCTACTACAATGCCAACAGGCATACGACAAAAAACCTGTTATTAAGAAGGTTTGCTTCAACACTTGTCACAATAACGATGCAGTCATTTTCATGACTGAGAAAGGTAAAAGCAATTCGAAAATGGACATTTACTCCCTTGAAAATGTCGTGTTAACATTAGTCCTATTTATTTTGTTTTAATACGACAATTCCCGTTTATATTATATTATGTGATCCAGTTGTGTGTTATTTAAGCCTTGTCAAATGAGTTAGTGATATCGTTCCATATTTGACTATTGAGTGTTACCGACTAATGCTTCATTTCACCGCTTTTTGGTTATGGCGACATTATCTACCGTGACCGAGGTAACCCCTCTTTGATGGCTGATCAGAACTGAAGTGCTTATCCCGAACGGATAATTTAGCCTCCTAGCCCGCACCTGCTTGCGACCCTCTTCCAAAGCCACATTAGAAGCCTCTGCTGCAAATCATTATTTTTCCCTTACGTTTCAGTGTAACTTCAACCTGAATTTTCAGGAGTATACTGAACAAGATATATAGGAACGACCACAGGTAAGTTCCAGTAAAAAGGAGATGGGGCCTTAAGGCCATTTTAATTTTGGTGTTAACGACTGGAACTCACTCGATCTCACTAAGAGAAGCACCATCATTGTCTGTCTAAGAGCAAGGTCTCTTTAACATGTCCAAAGCCCCTTTCATCATGGCTTGACTTCGCGAGCGAACGTCGACTGTAGGCGCTCTCGTTTCTGGTGCATGAGGACAATGCGTTATCGGCAGGCCTCGTTGCAGCGGCTGCAGATGGAAGATGGATCAACGTTATTCACTGCAGCTTTGCTCTAGTCTGTAATTAATTCATCAGTCTGCTTAGTTTGACTTTTATAATTTTTTTAACTTTTTAGAGCTTGTAATTACGTAGTTCTTGCCTTTTATGATACCAATCAAGGCCCCTGAACCATGTGAATTATTAATAACCCAAGCGTTTTAAATTTGAATGCGTTGTCAACACAAAGGACTTAGGCTGCAAATTTAAATTGACTTCAACATCGCGCTAATCCGTATGTGTAAACTATGTCAGGCGTTTTCACATTTATCTTCAAAACGATGGGAACTAAGAAACGTGCCACCCAGTAAAACCGAGTTACTATAAGTAGTCTTATCGACATTCACTAACAAGTAAAACACTTTACCAACAAATGGGTCGTTTGCATAATGAGTAATAACTTTCGTTCGTGATTACGACCTTCACATCGGCGCAAGAAAGTTGACCACTAATCATTGAAGACTCTGAATGGATTCTCCTCTGGTGACAAATGAGGTACCGGTAAATGTATAAGTGTACTGAGTTAATTGGAGGTTAAACATGCACAGAAACAAGCTAAATAGTCATAAAAAGAAACAATAGAACCAGACGAGGGATGTTCGGGATATTTATCTACCACGAACCGAGACATCATCCATTGGACATTGTCGACGACTTCGATAACATTATTGAAAACGCAACACGACGAGAAAACGCGGAGCAAGTTCGGGATTTATCGGATAAGGATTTAAAACAGACTGAAAAGTATAATCTTCTCAACTCAAACCCCGAAGTGAGGACGGTCTCATCGCTTCCGTCCAACGGGTCAGTTTTTTGTGAAGTTTGCAGTTTGCAGGGCGTCAGTGAGGATAAAGACTCGATCTTTTTATTATACAACTTAGAGGAAATCGAATGTAATATAACTGCTGCAGAGTGTTATCTTTATTGTTCAGACATGGACTCATTTGCACCAAGAAATAAAAAGCAAATTTCCCGTCTTACAAGGACAGAAACAGGAGCTCTGGAAAGTGATTTCAAGACAGGAAGCTCAGTATTCTATCGCGATGATAAAGAACAAAGAGATTATTCCCGAAAGGACGCGGTCAGGACTAGAGTAAGCAAAGATAGTGAAAAGACGGCGGCATGTTTACCACTGTTACTTCAAACATCACGGAAAGAAAAGGCTTGGAATCTAAGCGAAAACAGGAAAATATCTAAAGGAAGAAAACAAGGATGTAAAAATTATGGGCCTGAAACTGGAACTGTGAATGGCAAGAGACTCTCAAGTTCGTTAGCTCCCGAGTGTCACAATTTAAGACATTATCTACCTTTACTCACACTTTGCCAATGCCCAGATTATGATTCAGCTGTAATAGAAGTTGTACGGGACTATAATGATCCATGTCGTGGTGTAGCGTCACTTATTTAGTCAACTAGTAACCCGTAAACCGTGGCACGCAATGAACGTACAGGTGTAAGATAAGGCGATGCCTACATATTGAATTGATCGTGTACCAACAATGCCGGCGCGTAACAAGGAATCTTTACGAGCTTCGAAGAAATTAAAAAATCAAAAACCTTTGTAAGGGATAAATTTTTTTGATTGCAAAATACAAAGTTTTTAAGAGGGTTTCGTTAAGAGGATCGGAGTTTTTGAATTACTTAAAATGAGTTGTTTAACTCTGATTGTGACAAACAAATCTTTCATGAGGAAGCAAACTTGACTAATATTTAAGTGGATACAGAAGGGTCCTCATATAAGACTTGAGAGCGAATAACTAGGAATAAAAGCAAGAACTACGTAATTACAAGCTCTAAAAAGTTAAAAAAATCAGTAATAAAAGTCAAACTAAGCAGACTGATGAATTAATTACAGACTAGAGCAAAGCTGCAGTGAATAACGTTGATCCATCTTCCATCTGCAGCCGCTGCAACGAGGCCTGCCAATAACGCATTGTCCTCATGCACCAGAAACGAGAGCGCCTACAGTCGACGTTCGCTCGCGAAGTCAAGCCATGATGAAAGGGGCTTTGGACATGTTAAAGAGACCTTGCTCTTAGACAGACAATGATGGTGCTTCTCTTAGTGAGATCGAGTGAGTTCCAGTCGTTAACACCAAAAATTAAAATGGCCTTAAGGCCCCATCTCCTTTTTATTGGAACTTACCTGTGGTCGTTCCTATATATCTTGTTCAGTATAGTCCTGAAAATCCAGGTTAAAGTTACACTGAAACGTAAGGGAAAAATAATGATTTGCAGCAGAGGCTTCTAATGTGGCTTTGGAAGAGGGTCGCAAGCAGGTGCGGGCTAGGAGGCTAAATTATCCGTTCGGGATAAGCACTTCAGTTCTGATCAGCCATCAAAGAGGGGTTACCTCGGTCACGGCAGATAATGTCGCCATAACCAAAAAGCGGTGAAATGAAGCATTAGTCGGTAACACTCAATAGTCAAATGTGGAACGATATCACTAACTCATTTGACAAGGCTTAAATAACACACAACTGGATCACATAATATAATATAAACGGGAATTGTCGTATTAAAACAAAATAAATAGGACTAATATTAACACGACATTTTCAAGGGAGTAAATGTCCATTTTCGAATTGCTTTTACCTTTCTCAGTCATGAAAATGACTGCATCGTTATTGTGACAAGTGTTGAAGCAAACCTTCTTAATAACAGGTTTTTGTCGTATGCCTGTTGGCATTGTAGGCCGCTGCCAATTCCTATCCATCCCTAGCAATTCTGTGCCGTTGCATATGCGTCTCGTGCGTTGCCACCTTTTTTTATTTCCACCCTTTGTACTATTCAAATCCCCGCCTTGTCTGTACAATTTTCCTAGTTTGAACATGGCTCGTATGTTATAGCTTTAATCATGTTGTTTTTAATGTTATAATGTTATAATTTTATTCAACACCATGGATCTCAGTAGATTCAACATGCCTCCTAACTTACTCGCTTCTTCCACTTTGCAGCATCATGCTTCTCCCTCCCACCTGAGGACACGTGGGCTGTGATGTTGATAGCGTTACTGTCATGTTTTGGTTTGGTTTGATCTGTTATCTATGTTTAATAATCAGCATCCAGGCGATACAAAAATTAGACGGTATCAAAGGGTGGTCACTTTTGAGGAGGCAGCGTGGCCGAGTGGTTTTAGGGCGCTGGATTTGAAATCTAGAGGTCCCTGATTCAAATCCTCCACCCTACTGCTAACTGGATTTGTTCTCGGTAGTCCCGCGTTCAACTCCTCGACCGCGTTGTGTAAATAGCCAACTGGTTAGCCTCCCACCAGTTGGGATTCTTAATAGTTTATGTTCAATTTGCAATATTTAGTTGCTTATTTACAGTGTCCTCAATTAGTACTAGAGTGCTAAATACACTCGACACTTAAATAAAGTTATTATTATTATTATTATTATTATTATTATTATTATTATTATTATTATTATCATCATTATCATTATTACGGCTAACGGTTAATACATTTTGACTTTTTTACTGCTCGTGGGTAATTCATTTTTCTTACGGTTAACGGAAATCTTAGACTTTAATCAGCATTAATTTTAAAGTAAACAATTAGTTTTTATCGTGACCAAAATATATTTTGATTACTGTAAAACGTATTTAAGGTATAAGGACTATTCCAGGATGGAAAATGATATAATTATAAGAAATGTGGACTAAAATAGCTTGCCACTAGTCTCCCGGCTCTTCTCGTACTTCCAAGCCACAAGACGAGATGCAAACAAGTCTTGATAAGAGATCCTGAGACTTTCACTTTCGTAACTAATATTTTACTAACGGCTAACTTTTTTTGCCCGCTTTAGGACTAATTGAGATCCTCAGATTATAATTTCTCTTTTTGCCTGAAGCTTCTATCAGGTTTTATAATCAGCTCAAAAAAAAAACTATTAGCCAAGACCTAGGGCTCAACCAGCTAATCATATTCATAGATTTACAACGGCCCTTTAGCAAAAACACGAATCATGACCTGAGGAAATGAGTATTGATAATTAACTGAAAAACGTTGTGCACAATTACCGGATCATCTTAGTTAATAGTTTGAAGTCAGCGTGAGTTTGCACAGCGCATCATCACATTGAAGAACGACGCAATGCCCTCATTTGATGACATAACATCGTCATGAAATCGAAAATACTATGCCAAGAAATGATTTTTTAAATCTATAACTAAGGTAAAGTACCGTTAAAACAAGTAGTATATCAAGACGAATTTAAATCTAAGTGTTTTTAGTGCCTGTAATGGTTTTTATTCTTTAATTGTTTATCTCCTATTGTGTGGACCTCGTGCGAGTGGGATCTGAATCTGGGGTTTTGATATTATGCTCAAATGTTTCACTATTAAGCTAATGCTTGATGCTCAGAGAGTCTCACTAGTAAGCTACAAAGGCGTCATTACTATGCTACATTATGCTTAACCTTAACGCCCATTTTACCGAAGCGTTTGCGCGAGCGACGCCTCCATTGCTTTGGATTGATCGTTACGAAGTGAGTTTTCACTGAGTAAAGTAAAAAATTGCTCAGGTGTAGCAGAAGAGGGTTGAATATTAGCAAGACCTTCTCACACGCTTAAGACCAATCTGGAAGTTTTCTTTCGTGTTGAGACCACCAGGTAGTGACAGAGTACTCTTAGCTTGCCTAAAGCCAGTTTTTGTCACTATTATTCCGGTGTTATTCTCGATTCTTCTGCCTCACTATTATGGTCAAAAGAATGCCAGCATAATGTGTAAAACCTTTCTGAATCCCCTCCCTTATTCTGTTGGCGCGTACCGTGCCTCCGGCGAAATCTAGAAAAGAGCGTGCGCTCGCCGGCAGTGGCAGACGAGGAGGCAACGGCGTGGCTTGCTCAATAGCACGAAGAAAAACTTGCCTCCTATTAATGCAGATGATCTTTCAGTAAAGCGAGAGAGGAGGAAAGTGGTAAATCAAGTACCTTTTTTAATTTGCCTCAAAAATGCACAGGTAATTACAAAGTAGTCTGGTTTTTAAGTTTTTTGTATACGAAAAGAAGGTTATTAGTTTTACAAAGAGGCGTCATTGAGTCTACCCAGAAGCCTATTAGCTTCTGGTCTTCCATATACTTATGTTAAGTTCTCGCTCGAGCATTTCTAATAAAGCTTCAAAACAACAATCAATGATGGTAATTATAAGTGATGAAAAACAACATACACAGACTGGCAGGCGGCCTCGGGTCCATCGGGTTTATCAGTTTCTGTCAGAATAGGAAGTACGATAGAATTCGGTTGTAACTGCAGTTTACGTAGCCTGTCGCCAAGGCACTGAGTTCCATTTGCAAGAGCAGACTTCAAATACTGCTTTTTGTGAAGCTATCAGAGGGCTGCACGGGATAGTTTATCAGCAAAGGATAGGCTGCTTCGACGCTTGTTCTACAACTTTAAAGGTGAGTTAATCGTATAGTATTTCAATAATTTCAAATAAAGGCTGCACTGAATAATTGCAACAACCTTTATTGGTGATTAAGAAGCAAACAAAGTTTAGAAATTGTTTACACCGAAAAGGAGTAACTCTGTATTGAAATCAGAAACTTGTGGGAAATAATTCAGCTCATGATGTCGAGGCTTTCTGCGAGCATGATGCAAAAGTATAGTTTGTTAGCCGAGTCAACCGGTATGGATTCGACCCTCATAAGGGCATCTCACCTTTTGACATTAATTTTCCTCATAGCCATGTTTAAACCATCGTATCAAGAGGATCAGTGTGAGGTCACTTATGCTTTATTCTGAGAATCTATATGTAAAAGAGAAGATTACCGTTTACCTGTGTGGCGTCGATTCATATTTAACTGAGTAAGTAATTGATCTTGAATGAACTGTGACCGAGAGAGAAATTTAAGTGTGCATTAACTAGTCTATGATTTCAACCATTGCGGCCTCCTGTTTTCTTATCCTCTTTTTCTTTTTTTCCCAAGGAACAACTCCCAAATCACAAAATAACCAAGTCTGGTATCCCAATTCTTTGATCACTTTTGAATTAATAAGTTATCAAAAATGGGTACTCACCTCAATTTAAAGAAAAAAAAGTAGCTGCACCCGTGGATGAGTTAGCAGTTTATTTTCCGTTGGCTTATGCCGTACAAAACAAACATTATTCTTTACCTCAGGGCTATTTTGCTATCAGTTTTTTTTTTTCAAAGTTAGGAATTAAAACTAATCAGTTTTGTTTTAGAAGTTAGGCTGATTGAAAACATGATTACAAAACCACAACAATTGAAGGGTTTTTAATTTTCTTCCGTAAGTAAGCAGCTGCTATAAGGCTTTGAAAAAAAGTAAACAACTCGCGCGATAATGACAGTTTGTGTTTGGAAATAGCTTTTGGAAGTAAATGATAACCATATTTCGACAAAGCGACTACTTTTTCTATTTGCCCCAATGATTTGGTCATTTGCGGTTAAACTCTAGATGCCAATTTCAAAATTGAGCCAGTTGTTAGTGAAAAAACAGTCACGTGTGTTATTAGTCATTTTAGTTGGTTATTTTGCTGTATACTTAGTTTATAAAATATTTAAGACAGTACGCGCATTCTCATTGGTCGTTAGGCGTGTTTAGATGAGAGTATGCAAACACGGTTGTCACGTCACGTTTTCTGTGTTTCCCCGGCACAATTTGAAACCATTTCAAAGCCGGTAGTTCAACTCTCCAGTACAAATATTAAGGAATTCAAATGAAGAAAATTTTTCCAGGTTTTGATTTGGGGATTGACCATCCCTTTCCCTCAGACCCGTGGAAAGAAAGCAAAAGAAAGAAGAACAACAGCGCTTTGCATGCCTCGATGTTAGCGAGCTAGACGACCTTGCCGAGGGAGCTCAAGCGAAGACAACAAAATATTATGGAACAAAATACACAGTAAAACAAACGTTTTTCAAGGTAATTTTTGCATTTAATTACTACAATAAAATTCTCAAAATCACAAGTTTTTTTTTTTTTTTAAATGTGCAATAAAATTAAACGCCAACTATATGCTACAGTCTGCGAATGCGAAATCTGTTCAAATCAAATTTTACACGGCCGATCCGTTGCCGTGTTTTGGTTGTCAAATGTTCAAAAAATGACCATTAAAACTTGGAAGAACGTACCAGACAGCTCACCAGACTGATGGATTTAATGCCCTTCGATTTAACTGCAACCTTGCCTGCTTGTGCTATGATTCCAAACCAGCAAAACCTAACAAGGCACGATGAGCGATTCAACTTCTCAACCATCTTCTCGAGCTGCCAAATCGGGAAAGTTTGCGTCACTTTCAAGAGCGATGAAGCATAGTGATTTCATCTTGAAGTTCTTGCCTTACAGAGTCGTAAATCTTTTGAACATTTCTTCTGTTTTCACCGAACTTTAGGCATTTCTCCCAAAGATTTAGAAGGATTCAAACCTGACATCGCTTTCATTTACACGGCGCTCGCTTGCTCGCTGGCGATTTTGCCACAAATTTTGATTTTTGTAACGCGAAATTTCATTGGTTCGTGCGTTATCAGATGCGCGTTTTGATTGGTTAGTAGGAAAGATGATTGTCTAGAGCGTGTATTGAGAAGAGCTTTTTGGATCAAAAAGTTAACAAACAAAATTTCTCTTCATTTGTCGAATTAATTTTGAGAAATATTTTGTAAAAGCAATAGAAACTTTTTTCCTGTGTTTGCATAGCCTGATACAAACACTCGAGGGGTTGGGAGAATTCTCGACAGTTATGCAAACCCTCGACTTCGTCTGGGGTTTGCATAACTGTCTCGAATTCTCCCAAACCCTCTCGTGTTTATATCAGGCTATGCAAACACGCAAAAACGTTTTCTATTGCTTAATTTATTATCGAGTCTTGATTACTTTAGCGAGCCTGTTTTGAACTTGTATTGGACCAAAAATAGCTTGGAAAATCTGAGGATTAATTTTGTACTCTTGCTTTATAGAAGCGTATATAGTCAAACTGGAAGGAAAAACAAATTACAATTATTTTTAGCTCTGATGCCGCAATGTTCCCGAACCAATGCAAATTGAAAATATGTTTAAATTTCACTTACAATTCTGTAATCCTTTCCTCACCAAGCCTTGTGTTCCTGCTCTGTTTAGCTTAACGTCTAAAAACGAAATAAACTCCTCCGCCCGTTTAGACACGCCTGTTACTTTTATACAGACATGCCCCTCAGGACGTTACGTAATTGCACTGTTAAATAATTTCGTAGAAAACAGAGCCCATTGTAGAGGTAAAACGGATAATACCGTTCATTATCATAAGAATGAAAGGCGCCCCGTCACGCGCCTCCGCCCCGCGTAGAATAGCCGGACATCAGTACTCATTCATGAGCACCGAAGCGGCAAAATTTGAATACGAATGTATTTTGAATGGCCAAGAATAAGAGAGCAAAGACCCTAATTTGCTTGCAGGGCATTGATAAAACTCGATTTTCTGACTTTCCTAAGTCCCAGTTAATGTTTTGAACAACGGGCTTTTCATGACGAATGCTACATCTATAAATGCAGCCAAAAAATAAGTTTTACGATGTTTTTAGACTATCTTTCTGCGTTCGACAATTGGGAAAAACCGACTTTTTTAGAGGGGAACATGTTCCCGATACGAAGTGAAAAGCGATTTTTAAGTAACCTAGACGGGTTTCAAAAAAGTGAACAACGGGAAATAAAAGTTTGATGTTTTTCTTAACTGATCCCGTCTTTACTTTGTAAATCTAAGTAAAATAACGACTATCAAACTGACATTTCAAATTGCGAGTGAAAGTGCGTTCAAATATGCCGCGTCTTTGCTTAGTGAGCCATTGTTTGAAGCACTTGACTGCATGACAATGGCTGTCAAAAAATTACCATATCTTTTCAGAAAAAATCACTCAGTCGTTAAATGCGAATCACTGATCAGTAGCCCGCCAACTTTAAAGCTCATAGAACGACTGCTTGACGAGTGTTAACGCGCGGAATTACGATGAACAAGGAAAACAGAAGTGCGCTGGATTGGGAGCTCTTGTCAGAGCTCATTGAATCCCCGGTAAAAACCGCCGGTGGTTTTCAAAGCTTTTCAAATAAGATGAGCGGCCATCGATCGATCAACGGACTTTGTTTGAGTTCGTTGCTTTGTGATAGAGCGTAACAAGTGGGCAACGAACAACACTACTGACTCGCGTAAGCAAACAAATATGTTTAGAATCAATCGCTCTTTAACTGCGCAAATGTTTGATAAAGAGGTTTTACAGGCGCTACATATTTTACATGGTAAAAGCCGTCGATAGTTTTCAAAGAAATTGGCTAAACTACAAAATACAGGGCCATTTTTAAAGAAGTATCAATCGAGTGGCTCGGTGGCTCGTCAGTCAATTTAAAGAAGTATCGCTCGAGTGGCTCGGCGGCTCGTTAGTCAATGTGACTGGCGAACCGCCGAGCCGTCGAGCCACTAAATTGTATACCTTTCTCGTTCTTTTAAACATTCAATACGACTGGCGAGCCGTCGAACCACCGAGCCATTAAATTCTACATCTTTCCTTGACTACAC
>JAHPZR010028960.1:0-11960 GCA_019787425.1 Platygyra sinensis | reverse complement strand
ACTAAAGGCTTCCAAACCCCTCTATTAAAATATAACGCAATTATGAGTTTTTAAGAGCGCTAGGTGTTCAGAATTGAGTAAACTTATTTTATCAAATTAAGATCGAGAAATTGAATTACTTAGCTGCGCAGAAAGAATAACTTTTCATAAATGATTTATATTCGGGCGATTTCCCACAACTGCCATTGCGTGTGCGGTCTGTTCAATTAAACGCAACTTTCAAGAGGAAAAAAATAAAAACAAGCACCAGCTCTTTCACTTTGAAGGAGGGAAAAATGTTTGTTGTCTCTGTACATGCCGGGATTAAAATGTCTACTTGACTGAAGTATGTCTCTGACGGATTTATCTGGGTCGCTACGCGGTTGGTTTTAACTGCCTGGGTCCGTTGTACAGTTAGGATAGCTATCTAAATTAAGAACATGAAAAATTTACCACGGAGAGGGAGTCGTTCGAAGGTCCTCGGGCACAGCTCTTCCGAACACAAGAGGACACAGACTCCCCAAGATGCAGGTCCCCTGGTTAACATGCTCCAAAGACATACTGTACCTTCCTACTTTGAGACTTCTAACTGTTGCTACGCGCCGAGAGTGTTAGAGGTGCAAGGAGCCGGCGCCGACAAACACTGTGCCACTCACACGGTAGCTAACTAGATATATCTATCTTACACATTGCGCTAGACTAAATCCGTAAAACACACAAGCATCGCTTTGCTGGAGAGATAAGTCAAAAGAGGAAAGAGGTTATCATGTGAAATGTTCCCATTTTCCTTTGTGTACGGTGGCGATGAAATCTTTTGTATAATCGCCAGCATGCATGATTGCATTTCTGTTTATTACGCATTTTCGTCCTGTTTGAAAAATTAATATTTGGAAATCCATGAGCTCTCAAAGCCGCCACCCAAACAACTGACAAGATAGGCTGTGTCGCCGTCGATGGTTCGTAGAAGACTTTGAGGCCGTGAGGAGAAGGGTGATAATTTGAAAACTTTGCCAAACAGGAAACTCCGTTTGCTTTATCTGATGTAGGGGGTGTCGTATCTTGCTTGCATACTGTGCAGGTTTGTACAGATCAGTTGATCGCTAAAACAAGTATTATGTCCGCGATCGATTTTATATCTGGAAAACCGAACTGTAAGGGCTTAAAAGCGCTCTCGACAGGGCAAACTGATAAGCACTGAATCGTGATAAAAACGGATTAAAAACCATAAACTCTCGCTAAATTTACAGGAATAGCGAACCGTGGGCATTACAGAGAATTGAGCTAGCGCTGTGGTTGACGTATGAAGCTGTCTCACACACACAACATGCAACGTGTTGCCATAAAAACAACGAAAAACAGATCTTTCGCTGCACCAAAACAAAGATCGTAAAGTGATATATTTTCATAGCGCCAAGACAATTTTAAAGCTGCGAGATATATCGCGTTGTACATCAGATGAATATCTGAAAGCTGCAGGCTTTGTGGAGTCGCTGTACATGCAGGAATTTTTAGGATAAAACCATCTGTGAGAACCATTGATCGGCGGTAGGTAACTTTGATTTTAGTTACTAACTGTTTCAACGTTGGAGGGCCAGAAGCTGTTTTTATTCAAAATGGAAAGGTGTTCAAATTCTACACTATGACCCTCGAAGAATTTTGCCATTAGGCCAAAAATGCTATTTCACACAGTTACTTCTGCAAAATCAACAGCAGTGGACAGTCCAGCTTCCAAGGCTTTCCCTGAGGGTTTATACCCGCTCTAAGACTCTTCCGTTCAACTTTCTTCATCGTGTTTCATACTACGCCCAGAAACCATACGTGCCCACGTTTTCAAATTAAGCACTGTTGTATTCTTAGAACAAAGACCAGTGAGTGTTCGGGTCACTCGCCCCTAAAATTTAAGCAAATTGAGAAGATAAAAGAGCCACTAGTTTAAGAAACTTGTATTCTCTTGATCGGCAGTAGCACGCGTCTGTCTTTGTTTCTAGCCGGTGTTGTACGCGACTTGCTTGAGGGGAACGTTCGTCAACCGAAAAAACCCACTTTGATTAAACTTTGTTTCGTATCTGTCTCTTACTGCGATGTATTGGGTCAGCTACCAAGTTTCCTGATTGCGTTCCTAGGAAAGCGATAAGGAAATAGGCAAACTTCTCGTAAATTTTATCGAATTATACACAATAGTCTTTTTATTTTTTAACACCATTTGCAAACAAACAGCTCACGCAATGAAGTAAATCTTTCCAAGCGGAACTCTTATGAGCGAGTTCTGTACATCTTCTCGCGCCTGTAAACCATAACATATAATTGCTACGTCGTTTATCTGTTCTTTCGTATTGTAATCTTAGTGAATTTATCCTCCTTAGATTGCAGCGGATTATTTGCTTTCCACAAATGTTTAAAATCACAAAGGAAACATGCTATAAACAAATAGAAAACGAGATATGTTTCCTGTCTCACCATCGTTCTCATATGATAACGCGCTTTTCAAAGTTCAAGAGTACTTCGAGTTCCTTCAATAACTGATCGAATCCGTTATAAAAGGAACTCGAAGTACTCTTGAACTTTGAAAAGCGCGTTATCATATGAGAACGATGGTGAGACGAGGAAAACATATCTCGTTTCTATTTGTTATAGCATGTTCCTTGTGTGATTTGTAACATTTGTGAAAGCAAATAATCCGCTGCAATCTAAGGAGGATAAATTCACTAAGATTACAATACGAAAGAACAGATAAACGACGTAGCAATTATATGTTATGGTTTACAGGCGCGAGAAGATGTACAGAACTCGCTCATAAGAGTTCCGCTTGGAAAGATTTACTTCATTGCGTGAGCTGTTTGTTTGCAAATGGTGTTAAAAAATAAAAAGACTATTGTGTAAATTCGATAAAATTTACGAGAAGTTGTGCCTATTTCCTTATCGCTTTCCTAGGAACGCAATCAGGAAACTTGGTAGCTGACCAATACATCGCCAGTAAGAGACAGATACGAAACAAAGTTTAATCAAAGTTGGGTTTTTCGGTTGACGAACGTTCCCCTCAAGCAAGTCGCGACAACCCGGCTAGAAAACAAAGACAGACGCGTGCTACTGCCGATCAAGAGAATACAAGTTTCTTAAACTAGTGGCTCTTTTATCTTCTCAATTGCTTAAATTTTAGGGGCGAGTGACCGGAAACACTCACTGGTCTTTGTTCTAAGAATACAACAGTGCTTATTTGACAAACGTGGGCACGTATGGTTTCTGGGCGTAGTATGAAACACGATGAAGAAAGTTGAACGGAAGAGTCTTAGACGGGTTTAAAACCTCAGGGAAAGCCTTGGAAGCTGGACTGTCCACTGCTGTTGATTTTGCAGAAGTAACTGTTGTGAAATAGCATTTTTGGCCTAATGGCAAAATTCTCGAGGGTCATAGTGTAGAATTGAACACCTTTCCATTTTGAATAAAAACCAGCTTCTGGCCCTCCAACGTTGAAACAGTTAGTAACTAAAATCAAAGTTACCTACCGCCGATCAATGGTTCTCACAGATGGTTTTATCCATAAAAATTCCTGCATGTACAGCGACTCCACAAAGCCTGCAGCTTTCGATATTCATCTGATGTACAACCGATATATCTCGCAGCTTTAAATTGTCTTGGCGCTATGAAAATATATCACTTTACGATCTTTGTTTTGGTGCAGCGAAAGATCTGTTTTTCGTTGTTTTTATGCAACACGTTGCATGTTGTGTGTGTGAACAGCTTCATACGTCAACCACAGCGCTAGCTCAAATTCTCTGTAATGCCCACGGTTCGCTATTCCTGTAAATTTAGCGAGAGTTTATGGTTTTAATCCGTTTTTATCACGATTCAGTGCTTTATCAGTTTGCCCTGTCGAGAGCGCTTTTAAGCCCTACAGTTCGGTTTCCAGATATAAAATCGATCGCGGACATAATACTTGTTTTAGCGATCAACTGATACTGTACAAACCTGCACAGTATGCAAGCAAGATACGACACCCCCTACATCAGATAAAGCTAAACGGAGTTTCCTGTTTGGCAAGTTTTCAAATTATCACCCTTCTCTCACGGCCTCAAAGTCTTCTACGAACCATCGACGGCGACACAGCCATATCTTGGTCAGTTGTTATGGGTGGCGGCTTTGAGAGCTCATGGATTTCCAAATATTAATTTTTCAAAACAGGACGAAAATGCGTAATAAACAGAAATGCAATCATGCATGCTGGCGATTATACAAAAGATTTCATCGCCACCGTACACAAAGGAAAATGGGAACATTTCACTGATAACCTCTTTCCTCTTTTGACTTATCTCTCCAGCAAAGCGATGCTTGTGTGTTTTACGGATTTAGTCTAGCGCAATGTGTAAAGATAGATATATCTAGTTAGCTACCGTGTGAGTGGCACAGTGTTTGTCGGCGCCGGCTCCTTGCACCTCTATACACTCTCGGCGCGTAGCAACAGTTAAGAAGTCTCAAAGTAGGAAAGTACAGTATGTCTTTGGAGCATGTTAACCAGGGGACCTGCATCTTGGGGAGTCTGTGTCCTCTTGTGTTCGGAAGAGCTGTGCCCGAGGACCTTCGAACGACTCCTCTCCGTGGTAAATTTTTCATGTTCTTAATTTAGATAGCTATCCTAACTGTACAACGGACCCAGGCAGTTAAAACCAACCGGCGTAGCGACCCAGATAAATCCGTCAGAGACATACTTCAGTCAAGTAGACATTTTAATCCCCGGCATTGTACAGAGACAACAAACATTTTTCCCTCCTTCAAAGTGAAAGAGCTGGTGCTTGTTTTTATTTTTTTCCTCTTGAAAGTTGCGTTTAATTGAACAGACCGCACACGCAATGGCAGTTGTGGGAAATCGCCGAATATAAATCATTTATGAAAAAGTTATTTCTTTCTGCGCAGCTAAGTAATTCAATTTCTCGATCTTAATTGTGATAAAATAAGTTTACTCAATTCTGAACACCTAGCGCTCTTAAAAACTCATAATTGCGTTATATTTTAATAGAGGGGTTTGGAAGCCTTTAGTTTTTCAAGCGGTTAGTAGTTTCGTGCCCTTGACTGAAAGTGTTTTTTCATGGGCAACGAGTTCATTTGTTGAATTAAAAACACTAATTTTTTCGAAAACTATTATTCTTTTTCATAAAAGGGTTATCTTTATTTCTTGTTATCCTAAAGAGTTTTAGCTTTAAACATTTATGACTTATAATGGAAAATAATTGAAATGTTGATACCGCCACAACGGAGAGGAAATATTAAGAAACTATTTTGAGCAGTTCAAGGGCATCACGTAAAAAGAAATTTCTCGCATTTATTGGAGCGGAGCGAAAAGGGGTCGATTTCATGTTCGTTTCGTTTGGCACGTGGGCATGTGGCCGAAACCGCTCCGAGTAAACACTCTGTCTTTGGTTTGATTGTATTGCTTTTTTGTGCCCGCAGGTGGGACAAGGAAATTTTAATGATTCAGCATTTACGAAAGAGGAAAAAATTATTTTCACAGAAAGCATCAGTTGTTCGTTAATATTAGTAGCTATGGATTTCAATATCATTTCGCGAGTGCGTTTCTTGCGGTAAACATTGTACATTTGGAGCGCTCTCACTGCAGAGTGTAAATTGCATGATCGATTCGGTGTTATCACACATTTCAAACTCTGCACTGTCTTGGTTATCGTCGTGATTACAGCGATTATGTTTATTGCTTGTTTACGAATTTCTGCTGCTTCGTGATTATAAAAGCATAAATATTATCATTATTCTAGACACAAACTCTGCTGGAATTCGATCAACGATTAAAGAAGCGATTTACAAATCAGGAGCTCTTTCTCCTTGGCGCACCACGCATCAAACACCCATATCTTCTCCGGAGGTCGGGAAACACTTCGTGATCTTCATCTCGAGTTGTCGAGATCTCGTTTTAACAGGCTGCAAACTAGCGTCTAGCTGTCTGCAAATTCTAACGCCACGCACCCAAATCATCAACATTGTTGAACATTTGAAACTTTGATAACACCAGCCAATTACATTGTCATTCTATTCATACTTCGCGCGAAAGGTCACCATCGATGAATGATAGCATGTTAGTGCGACAAGAAAACCGATTCAGCCGCGTTTGTGGCAAAACGTTTTACGACAGGTCGGAGCCACCGAGTGTAGCAAGGGCTCAATTTATTTCCTATCATCCCTAAAGAGGTTTCGTTTGCAAACATTTACACTGATAACAAGCCTTGAACTACGCAATAAAATCTTTGCGGAGCTTATCTTTTGTTATCGGCTCTATCTTGCGGTCACGTTCCACCTGTCGTAACAATGAACTTAACCCGGGAGCCAATCAGCGCTCAGCATTAGATAATTAGTTGTACAGCGAAGCACCCATGTTGTTTTCTTCGCTCTGTGATGGCGGATGCGCCCATCAAGATGAGCACCGCTTGATCAAATAGTCTTCGGCAAACATTCACGACGGGATGTTTTCTCGGGACATCAGTGAAAATCACTCGGGCATCACTAATACGGATCACAAAGCCGTTAATTTTTGCTCGTCAAATAGGATATTATTTATCGCTTGTAAGAAAAGTATATAATGATAACAAATACAGTCAAAGAAGTTGATTTTACATAGATAAGTGAGGAATCCCTTGCTCCGGATCTAAATTTAAATCTGACTTTGAAGAGTTGCGTATTTCAACTATGCAGGCACGAACCCAAAATCTTTTTCGAGATCAAACCGGGCAGACATTACTTTCCTGGTAGGGCTGCCAAGATACATTCGGCAACATCTCGCGCCCTTCTGCTTTTTACGCGCATCCGTCACGTGTTTCGATGCTAAACAGAGCTCACGTGAAATACTATTGCCGCTAATTTACTGTTTGAAAACTTTACATGGCACCCAGCCGCGTGATTGACAGTTCACTTTAGCCGAAGAATTGATTGTTTGATTTGTGTACCAATGAAGTTTTGAATGGAAAAGAGAACCCAACAAAATGTCAGCCAGCGCGCAAGACGATTGGTCGATCGCCTGACCTGTCACTCCTAATGTGTATACAAGCAGGTTTGTTGGCGCCAACCAAGCGGGAGTGAACTTCAGCCTGGTTTGCTTACAAAACCTTTCAAATATTGTTTGAATATAACCAGACACCACATCTCAGCTTGTGCATTGCGGGGTTTATCCTTTAAGACTCAACACTGTGGCTATTTACAAAACACGTTAAGGTTCTTCAACGACCCCACTACACGCGAAGGACTGGATTTTCAGGAGGTGCGCACAGCGGTCAAAGTCTCGGGATTTTTTTTTTTCCTTCTCGCTCTCTCCTCACTCTCTGCCCGGCGTCACGTACAAACGAAGTTCCGCAATGCCTAACAAAGCTAATACCTCGCACTTAATTTTAGAGTCTTATCTACCCAATCATCGTTCCCTACAGCTTCGGAGATCTCCTTTTGTGTGTTAGAAGCCCTGGAGAAATTCCATATCTATTTGAATAGCTTCTACAGATTTCTAGAGTGTATTCATCAGATAAGTCGTGCTAGCTTCATTTTACTTGTAAAACTGTGAATAGAGACTTCCGTTTCATGATGCACGCTAGTTTTTGACGTCTTGCGCCGTTCGCCGAATTTCCCATTGAATATAATGCCAGGACAATGAAATTCCTCTTGCCCTATTATTTCCTGAAGTTATTGTTATGGGACTTATTAAACCATTTAAATATATGCCACTCTGTCAGTTTTGTGCTTTATTTGCGTTGAGCAACACCTCTGTTCTCTTGAAGGTTTCTCGCGACTTGGCACTCTGAAGATGGAAGCGGTCAACCCTGAACACAGATGGATTCACCCAGCCGTTAGCCAGCAACACGAAGGCGCTCACGGCAGCGACAGAATGCAGCCTTCTGTCTCGAACTGCGCGGCAAATAACATGAATTTGGTTGAAACGAACCAACTTCTTCCACCAGACGAAGTCGACGTTTTCTTTCACCACCTAGACAGCTCGGGAAACGCACCAAATTGGTCGTACACTCCTGGCGGTCGGGCCTACCGTCCGTCAATGTGCCAAATGGCCGCGCACGGTGCTACAGCTTTTCAAGATCCTCAAAGCCAATCTGGACAAGGAAGCTGCAGCCGAGTTTTCTTACCAACCGCTCGCGTTCCCCCGGGCCAGGTTTGCCGTCCTCACTTCCACACTCCTATCCAGTGGATTGAAAGCAAGCCAGCGCCGGGACTCATGTCACACGGTTGTTCCACTGCAACTCCACCGTCTGTTTGGTGTCCTTCGTTCCAGCAGGGCCATCGTCCAAGTCCCGTGCCTGTTTCCATGCCTCCTTCGGCAGTTTCGGGCTCCATGTCATTATCTCACAGCTCGGCGCATTTATTCCCCTTCCCGCCAACACCGCCAAAGGATATAAACTCTGGCGAAAGCGGAGTCATGGGCAGCGATATTTTCAGCTACGGTAGTGAAGAGAAGGCACGTTTGAAAGCCGGAATGCCGCTTGTTTCCCCGAGACCCGACACGACGCCTTTCACGGGCGCTCTCCCACATTACGTTGGTTCAGAGCTAAATATGTCCTCTTTCGGACCACTGCCTGGGTTGCCCGGGCTAATGGCGAATAGAAACTTTCCTAGAACCAGAACCAAGAGCCGCTCGAACTCAGGTTAGTACGGATTTACAGTCGAGCAAACAAAAACTAATCGCCAAATCGAATTATCTCCAAAATGCCACTTTCCTGGTGAGATTAGCGTTCTTTCCTTCCACAAAAGCTGCGGGAGTTGAAGTTTTTCTCTCCGCAAAATTTCTTTTATGCCCCTTTCAATTTGGAGGCACTAATTATGCCCCTAAATAAACCTAATTACTGTGCGGTAATGTTCACCGTTGAAACGTCCTGTACTTGCGGCATTCCTGCTTTCAGAGACTCCTTAAATATATATGTGTGTTTTTCTTATCTTTTCTTTTTAGTTTTATATGTTATAGTGTAGATTTTAGAATGGTAACCACTACGCAAAGATGTGTTTGACACAGACCCTGTTAAAACGTGTTGTAACGTTTTGCTCTCGCGATGTGAAGAGAGTTGTTTTACAGAAGTGCCATAAGAAAGGCATAAAATCTGGCAAAGGAGGATGAACTTATCACAATCTAAGACGCGTATGTTGTCGTAAAGAATGACCTTTTGGGAAAATGTTTACCAGAAGGAACTCGACTCCATCTTATGAGGCTAAACACACGCACACTACACATGTAAAAGCCGGGCACACATTTGTTTTTATTTTGATGATTTTATTCCGAATTTCTCGCGAGTGGTTACCATAGAGGAAAGTAGAAAAATCCTCGAAAACGCGGAAACAAGCTGATCTTGGCTTCTTCGTCTTTTCAACCAGCGGATGGACGCGAATGTGTGAATTGTGGCGCTACTTCAACCCCGCTATGGCGGAGAGACGGTGGAGGACATTACCTCTGCAATGCCTGTGGACTGTATCACAAGATGAATGGAGCCAGTCGTCCTCTCATAAAACCTAAACGAAGATTGGTGAGTCGACTGGTATGAGACCTTGAATCACACGTAATTCTAGCTAGAAGTCTCTTTTAATTTCAATTCTTTTTCAGTAACATGCATCGCAATTGAAATCTTTCTACGTTTATCACTGTTTATCTAAAGGTTTTTGACGGTCGACATTTGATGCGTCCACAATCGTTGACAGCAAAGAGTGTGAAAATTTTCAAAGCCCTTTCAATATTAATTGCTAACTAAAAGACTCGATGAGATGAATGTAGCGGACAGACAGCCCGAGTAGAATTTTTGAGGAGGCGCAGGAATTTTTAATTTTATTTATCTTAATGGTCTTCCATATGGGGAGTTTGATTAAAATTTAAGCGTGATGCATAATTTGTCAATTAAAGCTTTCGTGTTTCTTTTTGCGTAAAATCGGGCTATTTTGCAAACAGACGTTGTATAAATTACGCCTAACACGTAACCGCGACTTGTCAACGCCTCTAATGAAACTCTAAATGCTTCTGATGGCGCAAGAAATCTCCTGCAAGGGACTTCCATTCAAGAGTTTGTTTGCGATACCTGCAGAGGGGCTTCCACAGCGCTTTTCTCTTTTCGGGAACCGTGAGGTTTTCTTTCTTAGTTCTAATTTGCTTTTCTCTTTTTTTGTTTCTAACAGTCGGCAGCCCGCAGAGCTGGGACATCTTGTGCTAATTGTCACACCACACAGACCACACTCTGGCGACGCAACCAAAACGGTGACCCAGTTTGCAACGCGTGTGGACTGTACTGGAAACTCCACGCGGTAAGTGGAACGTGCGTGGCTGCGCGCGCGCGCTTGCTTGTGTTCTGTTTGAGAGGACAGGATTTCTCGTGGAAAAGTAAAGCGTCGAATTGAATGTAATAAGCGCAAAAGATAAGATTTTCGTTGATAACTGGCGGGTTGCTTGATTTATTTATGTCACTATCAGAAATTCGTTTATCCTTAATGACTTAGAAACGATAAACAAACAGAGTTTTAAGACGCTCAGAGAAGCGAATTTCCTTCGTTTTAGATAAGAAATTTCCGAATGCAATCGCTCTTCTGTTCATGTACAATGTCTTTTTCTTCTCAGCCGTTGGAAATCGAGGAAATAAATTCAAATCAAGAATGCAAATGAACTGGTCATTTTATGTATTGAATAAAATGTGAATCGCTCTTTTGACGAGCAATCTCTTGGAGCGTTCGCATGAGATCGTCCCCAGCTGTTGCCAAAGCCGTTATGTGTGATCATTATATTTTATTACAAAGCTCATCAATTAGTCTTAGCAAAGTTGGGGTAATTTCATCTCAATTTCCGGTTGAGTTATTTTGAGTAAAAGCTTAATGTGCTGTGCTTTTGGGTTTCCGACTTTTTTGCGAGGCTTGTAAATATTTTTACATGTTCAATGACTTTTGTTTGGCTTTGCGTGGCAGAAGTATTTCACATGGCGCGCGGGCTGCGAGCAAATAGTGGAGTTTTTGTTTGGCATTGTGTACATTCGTAATTTCTTTTACACGATTCAAAAAACATAGCTTCGACACCTTCTCAATGGAGAAAAGCTGCAGTTTCCATGCTAATTAATGTTAATGTATTAAACTTTAATGACTTGTGTGTCCGTTAAACACCGAAAAACTCACATTTCCTGCGGTAATTTAATTGTCAGCGTTCGAGCCTTCTGCTTGGGGAAGGGCCTTTGTGTTCTCAGTTGAATTTAAACTGAACGCATCAACTTGTCGGTTATATCGAGTTAATAGCTTCCTTTTATACGTTGGGCGGGAATTGAATTTTCGGCTGTTTCCTGTGCATTACGAAGATAATGAGCCTTTAATATTTGCTGTGTATCGGGCTTTCAATAAGTCAAGGAACAAATGTCTTGAATTTTCAGCTTTCAAATAAACGCCAAGTCCGTAATTGTGGTTAAAAAAATACTTTTGTCTGATATGTATTAGGTAATCACACTGGCTTCCTTAAACTTTTTTGTGTAGTCGCGGGTCTTTTTATTTTTAGCGTTGTCTTAACATATAATGAGTTACAAGCATGAATTTTTAATTTCAAAACTTGTACTGTTTTTTTATCAGTCTCTTGTGAATGGATTTTACAACATGGTGCACGCACGCATACAGAACCGTTCAATTTGAAGAGAACAATTAATTTCTTGTTTAGAATGGTGATTTTGAATCTCGCTTTAAAACACGGAAAGACATAAATGGCTTTTCAATGGTCAAACAAGGATCCTTGGTATTTTAAACCTAAGACCACCTGCCTCATTCTTTTGTATTTCTGTTAAAAGGCCGCGTAAATATAGTCTGAAAACGTATGGCTTTCTGAGACAAGAAAAGGGCTTCTTTGTTTCATAAAAAACGCGGCTTGGCAGAGAAGAAAGAAATTCAACGAATAACGAGCGGTTGCCGCGAAACCAGTTAAATTCGAGACGATTCCATTCGTCAAATTTTCCTCAAAACCGTTTTAGCAATTGTCATTATAGTTC
>JAHPZR010028959.1:0-32520 GCA_019787425.1 Platygyra sinensis | reverse complement strand
CGAATTAAGATTAAGATATCAATATTTGGGGTTGAGATTGTCAGACACTGTGGAAGTAATGCTTGAGGCTTGAGGCTCTATGAAAGAAAAGCTTATTGAGTGTCTCGCGTAAGCTACATGTCAGTAAAATAAGTCTGAAATTAAGATCAAAATTCACCAATCAGCTAAGACTGGCTACTTAAAGAAATTTCATGCAGAGTATCTAGATCTTTAATACGCTTCATCAATTAAGTTCCAGCCATGCACTACAAAAAAAATATTTCATAAACATTTAAATAGCTTTTAAAATACAATCAGGGAAACGTTTCGCTAGTAAATCAAACTGAGCTGATCTAAAATATTATACTGTCACACAACTACTGTCATAAAGTTTAATAGCGTTGTCACTTTCATGAAATGTACATTTTCCAAGTTTTAGCATGTCACGTTTTCAGGACAAGAACTTTGCACAGGATTTTTGAATAATTCAAAGCAGACAAATAATCTTACCCTCTGTGACCTCGAGAACCTTGAGCTGTTCTTCTGCCAGTTGTCTGGCTTGTTGATCTGGTGACAGAATGGCTGTTAAACTCTCTATGAGTGCTTGTTTCAGTGAACGGTTCCTTTCGTCCGCTGCGGCAGCCATGTTGATCGAAGGGAAAGATGTTTTGCGCATGCGAATGTTTTGGCGGGAAAATTTTCGAGCAAGACTTGACCGCTGACCAAATATTTTCTTACAGCGTGGGTGCATGCTGGGAGGGATTAGTGGCGGCTGCTGCACCTAACCTTGGAGTGTTTTACAGATTGTAAGTATTTTATAATGCAAGTTTCATGGAAAATTATTTGTCATTCACCTACTACATTAGGCTGGCCTGCGAACAAGCTCAGCTTGGGGAGCAACAAGCGGCTTTCTATCAATCCTTGAATAGAGTCAAAATGGGAAATGAAAAAGCAGTTGTATCTGCAGTCAGGCGTTCTTTTTTTGGCAAACAGAGGGAAGTGGAAAAAAAGAAAAACTCTTTTTCCCTTCCCCAGTGGCGGGTAAAGCCAAAAAAAGAACAAAGAGAGTTAGACTGCAAGGCTGATACTACGCGTTTTTTTGCTGATCAGATCTCTTGAAGATCCTACGTTGGCAGCGTTTATCGTTATGTGGTCCATTGCAGTTTAATAGTCACTCATAAAAGAAACGTCTGATCGCACGTGCAGGTAGGGCGGAAAAAAGCGCCCTGGAGGGACCCCTGGAGGTTACAACGCGCCATATGCGACCGATGGAACAAAGGTGACTGGAAACGAGTGATGGAATTGCCATGGACGTCAGATAATACGTCATGGCAAGATCAAAATTCCTCAAAAATGGCTTCCATGGTGGTGAAGTAAACAAGGTTTGTATCAAGAAAAATGTTCTCAAAACCGTAAATAAGCGGACATTTACAAAGGCTAATATTATGGGGACGGGAGCAAGCTCATCAAGTCGGGAATGGACTGTAGCAGATGAAGATAATGCCACTGTGGAAGATGTGAGACCTCGTACAGCTGCAAATGCCAACCTCCCCGCCAACGACGGCATGACAGGGATGACCAAAGTAGTGGAAGCTAAAAACAGGTTTTTGAAGATCAAGAATAAAGAGAAAAATACGGCGCTGTTTTCCAGAAACAGGTACGTTGTTGGGTTAATTATGTATGTCTCTGAAACAGATACATGAGTGCATGCAATCTTATATACAGCTGTATTTATTTACATAGTATTTCTGTTTTCTTTTATTTGTTTCCCTAAAAGCGAGAAACTTTGAAAGTTTGTTACAAAAATTTTCTGTTACTGATTCCCATGGAACCAGGAGAGTGTTTATACTGATGAAATTTGAAATCCCATGGCTTGAGGTCAGGACCGTACTGACCAAGCGCAGCAAGGTTTGTGGCATCCTGGACCTCAAGAGCCAAATATTTTTTCTGTCTTACCCAACACCACTCAATCAATAATCATTTTTTACCATACAAACGCTGGGCTTAATCTCGCAATCTGATTGGCTAATTTGCCATTGTATATAAGAAAGTCCATACCACGCTGCTCCCATCAATGTGTCACGCAATGCCTTTTCAGCTCACACTCTGAATAAGACCATTTTCGTCTGACATTAATATTGTGGTACAACAACAAATCGAAATGTGGTTTATCGTGGTCTGTACCCTTATCGACAAATCAAGTACGCACCATTACTCTTTTCCCAAACATTTTTTTGTATTGTTTCTGCATATTAAGTGAGGTTTGCAAAACTTAGTTTTTGAAAGGAAAGTTTCTGACGTGTACAAGCATCTCTTTTGCATAATGAACTACGCGCATGCACTTTCAAATCCGAGTCGGTTGTTTTCAATTGCCAAAGACAACGATTTATTATTGTTTCTTTGATGTTGTGGTAAAAAACAAATCGAATGTGGTTTTAGCGTGGTCTGTACTCTTATCGACAACAAATATGCGTCATCACAGTGGTCAAAATTTGTTGCGGACTCACTCGGCTGCGCCTTGTGAGTCCACAACATTTTGACCATGTCGATAAGAGTACAGGACCCATGCTAAACCACATTTTGTGATTGGTTAATTGTCATTAATTTATTACCATATTTTGTTCGTCATTTATGAGGAGTGTGCGTCCAGAGTAAGTTTGACAACTGAAGTAGTTCTTTACCTGACATTTGCGAGGATAGTAAATTTGCTATCAGACAACAAAATTTGCAGCAACCAAATTGTTCCTGTTATTAACTTTGCCATCAATTTTTCAGGGCGCATATGCATTTGTAGTAGAATTTCGGCCGAGGGTCGATTAGCGTCGAACTGTTTCTGCTGCTTGGGCGAACGCTGGGTTTACCGCGAGCTCGCACACGGAGTAAAGGACACTAGGCTGCTGTACAATCAACTGAATCTCTTTATTGCTTGAATCAAGGTTCTTATAAACATAATTGCAGCTAACTTATACGTGAGACAAAATAGAGTAGGTAATAAGAGTTTCCTTTGGCATAAGCAACTTAATTACGACATAACCGCAACTTAACACATGTGGGTAAACACTTACGTAAATCCTGCGGAACTAGGAACTAATTGGAGGAACTAGTGTTCCTACATGTTTTAGAACGGAAAGCACGCAGTATTTTTCTAGATTCCTCGCGACACGTAATAGGAATACTTGCACGGATACTTTGACAATAAAGGCTTATTCATAGATCAGATTTCCAGTTGTAAGATTATGTAATCAAGACTTAGCCTAAAATAGTTTGTCACGGTTTGTCATGCTATGCTTAACTTTACAACACTATTCCCCCCCTTGAAAAAGGCATGTCCCCATGCCTGAGCTATAGGGAAATATAACTGACTAGATTATCCAATCATAGGCACGATTCAATAAATGTCTTTTGCTTAAATCTATAAACTTAGAAAACTACTGATCAAGATACAAAGTCTCTCATCCATGTTGGCGGTCTAACTTCACGTCTAGGTCTGTCTGCATGTACTGGTCGGTCATGTATTGCAGCATGCGGCTCCTGGAATTGTTCAGGACGTTCAGGTGCTGGGATGTCCACATCGGCTGCCTCATCCATGTACATGAGATCAGTTTCGTCAGGAACATAAGGAGGTGGAACATGCGGTCTTCGCACTGGAGTGTTCGCTGGGCTAGCAGTCTGGTCAGGCTGGTTAGGACCGTGCTGCTGATCCACCGGGTTAGGTACACCACAGAGTTTCAGGCGGTTGAAGTGTACCACTTTCCTCTTCCTGGGGTTGTCGACTGCCTGGATACGGTAAGTCACATCGCCAATCCTGGTGATTAAACAATGTAAGGACCTTGCCGTGGTGAGTGGAGTTTCTTAGTCTGCCCTTTCTTCACAGCCGGGTCATGAAGGAATACTCGATCGCCAACCTCGATTTGCTCTCCAGCAATTCGCTGATCGTAATGGTCCTTCTGACGTTTCTGGGCAGCTCGAAGATGCTCCCTGGCATGCTCATGGACTTCTTCAAGGGTGTCCCGTAGGTTCCTCACATAGTCTGACACTTCCGGTTTGTGGTTTGGCTGTCGTCCGAACATAACATCAACTGGCAGTCGTACCTCATGGCCAAACAAAAGGTAAAACGGAGTGTACTGCGTGGATGCATGTACACTGGAACGGTAGGCCATCATCATCAGCGGCAGGTGCTCATCCCAGTCACGCTGATGGTCAGACACGTACTTAGCCAACATGTTTTGCAAGGTACGGTTCATTCGTTCAACCATTCCATCACTTTCTGGGTGGTACGGAGAAGTTCTGGTCTTGTCCATGTTGAACAGCACACAGATTTCCTGGAACAGCTGGGCTTCGAAGTTTCGTCCCTGGTCTGAGTGGATCTTTTCTGGTGCTCCATACCTGGAAATGACTTCTTTCACCAGCTTCTCTGCTACGGTCTTTGCTTCCTGGTTTGGAATAGCAAACGCCTCTTTCCATTTCGTGAAATAGTCTCCGACAACCAGGATGTACTTGTTACCGGACTCGGTTGTTGGCATTGGTCCCATGATGTCGAGTGCAATTCTTTCGAAGGGATAACCAGGGCAGCTGCTAACTAATGGTGCTCGAGCCGTAGCCTGGGGAGACTTCCTCCTAGCACACTTCTCACACTGCCGACACCAATCTTCGACATCATGTTGCAGGCCGTACCAGTAGAATCGTTCTCGCACTCGCTCAACAGTTTTATTCACACCAAGGTGTCCAGCTGATGGGGCATCATGGAGAGCTGAGAGGATGTCTGGTATTAACGAACGGGGAAGCACAAGCTGTAATCGGGTGCCACGGCCATCTTCAGTCTGCCACTGGCGGTGGAGGACGCCGTTTTCCAACACTAACCGGTTCCACTGCGCCCACAGGCTCTTGGTGGCTTTACTAGTACCTTGTACTTCTCGTAGTGCTGGTTGGGCAGTCCGGTTCTGTTTCCAGAGCAGTATCTGTCTCAGGTTTGGATCTGCCTCTTGCTTTGACTGAAGCTCGGCCGCTGTCCAACTTTGAAGCCATGCTTGGTCACTGCTGTCCACTGCGTTAGTCTCAACTGCGTGATCTGGTACTGCAACTGGCAGAGGGTTTCTGGACAGGGCATCGGCATTCTGGTGCTTCTTTCCAGGGCGGTGTTCAATCTTGTAGTCGTACTGTGCAAGCGTCTCTAACCATCTGGCTACCTGGCCTTCTGGCTCTTTGAAGCTCTGAAGCCACTTAAGTGCATTGTGGTCTGTCCTAACTGTGAAGGGTCTTCCGTACAGGTAGTGGCGGAAATGCTTGATAGCGTACACCATGGCCAACATCTCCTTCTTGGTGGTGCTGTACCGACGCTCGCGGTCCTCAAGCACTCTGCTGGCGTATGCGATCACTTTCTCATCTCCGTCTTGCCGCTGTGATATGACTGCTCCCAGACCATAGTCACTGGCATCACAATCCACTACGAATTCTTGATCGAAGCAAGGGAAGGCTAACACAGGAGCTGATACCAACTTTTCTTTCAGGACTCTGAAGGCAAGGTCACAGTCTGGGTTCCACTTAAACTTCTCGGTTGTCTTGGCAGTAAGGCGATGCAGTGGTGCGGCAATCTCGGCAAAGTTCTGAATAAATCTCCGATAATAGGACGCTAAGCCCAGGAAACTTCTGACATCGGTGACTTTCGATGGTACTGGCCACTGTTGAACTGCCTCGATCTTTGCAGGATCAGTACTGACACCTTCAGCGGAGATCACATGACCAAGGTACGGCACTCTGGGTCTCAATAGGAAACACTTTGACGGTTTCAGCTTTAGGCCTGCCTGGCGGAACCGATGGAAGACTTCTCTTAACCGCTCCAGGTGCTCGTCAAAGTCTCGGCCATAAACGATGACATCGTCCAGGTAGACCAGACATGTCTGCCACTGCAACCCGGCCAGGACAAATTCCATAAGCCTCTGGAACGTTCCTGGTGCATTGCAGAGACCAAAAGGCATTACCTGGAATTCAAAGAGGCCATGGCGGGTCGTGAATGCTGTCTTCTCACGGTCAGCATCGTCTACCTCGACCTGCCAATAACCGCTAGCCAAATCCAGGGTTGTGAACACTTTAGCACCAGCCAATGCATCCAGAGTCTCATCTATACGTGGTAGGGGGTAGGCGTCCTTCCTGGTCACGTCATTCAGCTTGCGATAGTCCACGCAGAAGCGTGTGGTACCATCTTTTTTCTTGACCAGGACAATCGGTGCGGCCCACGGACTGGTGGAGGGTTGTATTACCCTGTGCTGCAACATGTCGTTCACGTGTTGGCGTACTGTACCCTGTTGGTGCATTGGTACTCTTCTTGGTGCCTGTTTAATAGGAGGGTGGTCACCAGTATCAATGCGGTGCTGCACGATACCTGTCCGTCCAAGGTCTGCTGGGCCCGATGAGAAGATATCCGTGAACTCATCTAAGAGGCTAGCGAGTTCTTTCCTCTGTGGGCTGCTCAGGTTCATGGTGTCCAGGTCAAACTGTTCCGACACCAATGGCTTTGTCTGTCTTGTCTTCTTAGTTGCAAGCCGGTTGCAACTGGCTGGTTCCAAAGCACCATCTTCCAGCTGGCTGAAGGTACCAACAGAGGTGTTCTGGTAGAGGGTCACTGGGACTGGTGATGGGTTGATAACACGGACTGGCACCATGTCATCCTTGGGCTGCGCCAGCACTCGGGCCAACAAGAGATCATGTCGTTCGGCAAAACCCGGAGATGGCTCAACTACCCCTAGTACACTATCACCACACACAGCCCCATTAAACTTAGCTGACAATATCATCTCATGACGACCTGGGACCACAACAGTTTCTGCCAAACTTATTCGAAAAACTTTTGAAGATTCATTTTTACCCTTGAGTCTCACAACCTCTTTGCCAATTTTAATTGATCTCCCATTTAGGTCAATTGTGCAATTATGCTTGCCCAGGAAGTCTATCCCAAGCAAACAGTCTTGCGTCACATCTGCGGCCACCAACACTGGGTGAACAACACTCACCCCACCAAGGAAAATTTCCAACTCACATTTTCCCTTAATGTCTAATGGTTGGCCATTTGCAGATACTACTGGTTCACTAACCATTCCCAATTTAAAATCAATTTTTGCTTTCTCTAACACACGACAATGTACAAGCGTCACTGCTGAACCAGTATCAACCAACATGTCAACAGGGTGCCCCCCAACATGACCAGGTACATAAACAGCAGTGTCACAAGAAACACTATGACTTCCTACAACAGTTTTGACATCTTTAATCTTTGGGGTCGTCCCGACTTTCCCGACCGACGCTCGACCCGCAGCCTCGATCACGACTTGTTTCCCGACCCCGCAGACGTTTGTTTACAATCTGCCATAAAATGCCCCTTTTTATGGCACTTGAAACAAAGTCGAAAACGAAGATCTCTCGCGCGACCCGCGTTCGGTCCCAGTCCCCGAGCGTTTCGCTTTGGTTCGGTTGAAGGCTGTTGCTGTTGTTGTTGTTGCTGCACAAAGTTGACCATCTGGTTCATAGCAGCTGTATTCTGTTTAATGAGCTCCAAGAGTTCGCTGTTCTCGCTCTTCGACGACTCCTGTACGACTCGAACCGACCGACCTTTGCCGCGACGCGACTCAGCCTCGTACATTGCCTCGATCTGCAAGGCGCGACTGACTGCTTCATCGAGCGTTTTCGGACCAGACTCTCGGAGTTTCATCCGTATTTCTCGATCCTCCAACGCATCGATAAATTGGTCTTTCGCGAGGCTATCTTGCAAATCAAGCACTGCCTCCGGATAGGCTCGGCTGACGAGTCTCCTCAAAGAACTGGCGAGATCTGGCAGCTTTTCGTCCCGCTCGCGATGTCTCGCACGGAATTCAGCCTTGTGTAGCTCGATCCGCTCCTTTGGTACGAATTTCTCGCGTAGTGCCCCTTTGAGCGTCGTATAATTCTCCCGCACGCCCGTTGCTAACCCTTGAAGCTGGAGCAAGGCAGCCCCACGCATACGTACGGCGAGAAACTGCGCTTTTCGTTCGTCGCTCCAGCCGTTGATGACTGCACAATCCTCGAAATGGGATATCCACGAGTCCCATTCTTCACTGTCTAATGCTGCGAACGATTCAGGCATAACCACGGGCCTGTTTTGTGACACTGAGGCCGATGCACCCGCGCCTGAGGAGGCGGCACTATCACTTTCGTTAACCATAATTTGGACTTACAAAAAGGAAAAACTACAACCACGGGGCTACACGATAAACCACTAGCTAACCCAGCAAATATCCCGCAAACTCAATTGCGACAACAGGTTTCCCAACAACTAACCAACAAACAAAGACTACTACCTACTCCAAGGATTGCCAAACTCGCTGATCCTTGTGGCTACTTTTCCAAACGGTTTCCACGAAGACTTGGATCTTCTTATCCCACCGCTGCCACCAGTGTAGTAGAGTTTCGGCCGAGGGTCGATTAGCGTCGAACTGTTTCTGCTGCTTGGGCGAACGCTGGGTTTACCGCGAGCTCGCACACGGAGTAAAGGACACTAGGCTGCTGTACAATCAACTGAATCTCTTTATTGCTTGAATCAAGGTTCTTATATACATAATTGCAGCTAACTTATACGTGATACAAAATAGAGTAGGTAATAAGAGTTTCCTTTGGCATAAGCAACTTAATTACGACATAACCGCAACTTAACACATGTGGGTAAACACTTACGTAAATCCTGCGGAACTAGGAACTAATCGGAGGAACTAGTGTTCCTACATGTTTTAGAACGGAAAGCACGCAGTATTTTTCTAGATTCCTCGCGACACGTAATAGGAATACTTGCACGGATACTTTGACAATAAAGGCTTATTCATAGATCAGATTTCCAGTTGTAAGATTATGTAATCAAGACTCAGCCTAAAATAGTTTGTCACGGTTTGTCACGCTATGCTTAACTTTACAACACATTCGTAGTAGGGACATAAAGTTTTCTGGCCCTTTCACTTCAATGGTACAACCCTCATACCAGATCTTTGTTGGTATGGTTTTTTCAAGAAGTGACATGTAGGGCCACATGGCCCTACATGTCACTCCACATGGGTATGCTAAACAGTGTTACATGTACACACCTAGACCAAAACAGAGCAATTCAGAGAATACCCTTGAGGCATACCAATTGTTTTTGCTTTGTTTTACTTTACCTTTATACAATGTAGCTTACTTTGTCTTTTACTCTTTTTCAAGCTTGATGGAACTGACATTATTAAAGAACTATACAAGCGCATGGACCCTACAGTGACACAACCAGACTCTGGTGACATCAAGGGAGATGTACAACTCTCCTCAAGTACAATCACAGACAAGAGCTCTTGTTAGTTAAAGTAATTCGAGCTAGAGATCTGGTACCAAGAGACCTGAATGGCAAGTCAGATCCATATGCTGTGTTAGATCTGGTTCCAGATCTGTAAGTGTGCATTTTACTCATCTCATTCAGGGCAGGAAAAAAATTAGAAATCCAGTTGCCAGTGCATTTTAATTTTCAGTTTCCCCACTAAAATATGACCTGCCCAATAGATGCACAATGTTTATGCTTCATAACTACATTATTTACTAGGCTGTCTGTCTATCAATGATTGGTTGAGGCTTACTTCGCTTGCCCCTGGACCACCAAACTTCCACTTTGACTTGCCCAAGAGTAAAACGTACTTGCCCAGGCAATTGGACCTGGGTTTTTCCATGCCCTGCTAATTATCTAAGGAGATTATTCAAAGCGAGGTTTGACATCTCTTTTTTGCATAACTTAGGTTAGGATCTAAAATCAACCAATAAGAATGCTTATTACACGAAGGCTGCATATAGAAAAAGTTTGTGTTACCACTGAAGGTTGTCCAAGTGACTAGAAGTATTGCTTGATGTGTTCCCACTGGATGGCAACACTAGTCCATTAAGGGGTCAACCCCCAGCATACCCATACATACAAGAACATGTGAGTAGTTATTGTATGTATCCTTTTCTTGTAGCAATGGAGAAGGGCAGAAAAAGACAGCATACAAGTCTAAGACCCTCAATCCTGTATTTAATGAGATATTTTCCTTCCAACTGGACCAGTCGCGCATAGCCGACACTAAGCTACGAGTGGCCATCTGGGATCATGATTTCTTTGGTGAAGATGATTTTAATGGTGAAGGTGTAGTGGATTTGTCTAGGATACATCTCAGCTCGGGGACACACACAGATTGGTTTATACTTCAGCTTGAGGTACAGTTAAGGCATGTTGTGAATTTAATGGAATATTTGGTTCTGACGTCAGATGACTTTGGTTGATTGATCCAAGTTATCACAGGTCAACAAAAATGAGAATTCACGTTTGAAGGCCCATAATAACATTATGAATGACGTGAATTTTCTTGCATGTAGCTGGAGGTGCTTGATCTCTTTGGCTTGCAACATGAACATATTAAGGCTTTGACTTTCATTTTTCATCCAGTTTGATTTGCTGCTAAAGCTCAGACACATGAAGTCACCTATGACTATCAACCAGTAGTTGATCTTTCATCCTCCTTTTGCTTGAACAGTGAAGTTTGATAAAATTTGTATGTAGATGGAGATCTTTTACAGCCACAGCCTTGCTTAAATTGTAACTTCTCTGGTAGAGTCCATTGACTAGTTAGTGTTCTTTTTCTAATATTTCACTTGATCAAGTGAATTCTTGATTGCACTTTGGGTTCTTTTTACCATCTTAGGACTACAAATATGGGATGAGAAGGAGAAGTGGGGTTTTATTTTTAAAAACCAGAACTAAATAATATTATAAAAAGTAAAACGGCAGCTTTGTTTACTAACTTTTTGTAGCTGAATAATACACCAGGTGGAAGCTTACCCTTTCATTTTTGTTCCATTCTTAGACTGATTTCAGCATCAAAGGGGAATTAGAGATCAGCCTAGAGTATGAAGAACCTGAAACTCTGATTGTAACTATTCACAAAGCTTACAACATCAAGGCTGGGAACACCTTTACCAACACATCTGATGCCTTTGTCAAGTGCGCAATTTCAGGAACTGATATGCATCATGAAACCAAGGTGAGCACTGTTACTTGTGATACAGATTACTTGTCTTTAATAGTAATTAACAATTATTCTTTGAAATCGAGGTAAATATTCTGCCACTATTCACCGAGATTGAGAAGAATAATTGTTTTAGTATATACACAGGAAGTGATCTCAACAACATTTCAGAAGGAAACCATTAAAAATTGATTTAATTGGCCTCTCAATGGGCCCTTTGCAGCTGGGGTCACGTGACCATATTTTTCCTAAAAATCTTTTGTATTATGGGCTATAACTTAAAGAATGCCAGAAATGGAAAGAGCATATCAAAAATACCAAAGTGGCAAAGTTTGAGGTCCCTAGCATTAAAGAATGGATTTTATGGCGGTTTGAATTTCAAAAAAAATAAGAAGATTTGTATGGAAATAGTTGCTGGAGAGCAAGGCCTTGCTCTCCAGCAACTTTTTCCATACAAATCTTATTAATTTTTTTAAAATTCAAACCGCCATAAAATCTCATTTTTTAATGCCAGGGGCTTCAAACTTGGCCGTTTTGATGTTTTCGACACGCTTTTTCCATTTCTGGCATTCTTAAAGTCGCAGCCCATAATTTTATGAAAAGTAGGTCACGTGATGGCTTAGCTGCAAAGGGCCTATTCATACTCGGAAAACGTGCAAGCTGTACAAAGCATGCGCGAATTCGCGAAACTATTTACAGAATTTTTGAACATGGAAAATCTATAGTTAATCTTCGAAAAAAACCTCGTGACAGTCTAGAATAATGGTACTTAAACACCGTTCAAATCAGTATGAATCAAAACTATGCTTTATTCAAAAGTATGCTCTATTTTTGTTTGGCTTACGCATTATTCACTCAGTAGGGGGTGAATAATGCTCATTAGCCAGAGATAGCGAACCAATCACATTTCTTAAAACACCAAGATCACTGAGTGTGTATATACTAATAATAAATATCTCAACAGTTTAGTGTTGGTTTATACATAATCAACTTAGCAAATATTTTTTTAGTATTGCTTACAAGTCTTTGTTCAAAATGCAATAATGTAGTCAATGTGATATGTGAGACACTTGTATTTACACAGTGGGTCCTGCAAAGGGAGACACCCATCACTGCAAGACAAGAGAGAAGAGAGATAAAAGACCTTAGAAAAGATTACAAGCACAGGGCTTGAAACAATTTGAATTCTAGTTTTCCCTTCAGACAAGCAGCTCTCTTAGTTATTTACCTGCCTGGCCTCTTACCCATCAAGCAAGTGACAATGAAAAATTACTTGCCCAGCTAGAAAATCTACTTCTCCCAGACAAACAGGCAGTACTTTTTAGGAGCCCAGAAGCAGTTGCAAACTATTTTTGTCTGTAAATAATACGTAATACAAGTTGTAAGCATGGAATTTTAGCTGTATTTAACTAAAAGGCTGAGGTAAAGTGGCAATTTTGATTGAGCAGTTTCTGTTTTGTACTTAGTTTTCAGAGTAAATAATTGGCCAGTGTAGGTAAAGTCAGCATACTATCCAAGTGACCCATCAGCTCGGAGCTTATCCCGGTTTCTATAGCATGAAGGCGACTAGGAGTATTTCTACTCCCCCCTGGATAGGATGCTAGTCCATTGCAGGGTTACCCCCGCATTAAAATAGCAGGTACCCATTTATACACTGTACACCTGGGTGGAGAGAGGCACTTTGTGAGTTAAGTGGCTTGACCAAAAACAGAACACAATGTCCCAGGCTAAGACTCCAACCCAGACCATGTGATCCAGAATTGAGCGCACTAACCATAAAGCCTCCAATTGGCTAGTGTACTGTAATAACAAGCAGTGAGGTAGATACATGTAAGTCCTGTGTAACAAATCCCTCATCGCTAATAACAATCATTCTACTCAACTTCAGGTTGTGAGTGGAACTCTATTTCCAGAATTTGAAGAAACATTTGAATTCACAGTTCCACAGGAAGAGTTTTCCTCAAGGTAAGAAAAGACAATCTTTTTCCTTTACAGATGTAGTTGACATCGAGAATGCAATACCAGTAGGAACTTATGAGATAACAGGGCTCGACTTTCAAGAAAAAATATTGGATGCTAGCTGGCTCCTAGTTCAGATTTCGTCGCTAGCACAATTATTTCAGTAAAAAGCATGAAAAGTGTGAAAAAATTTGGTCGCATTGGCTACCCCTGCGGTCGCAAACATCAGGCTTTGGATAACCTTTTCTCAATCTGGCTTTGACTTCCCTTGTCGCGTTTGCTGTTTGTGAGATGTTTGTTTCTAAGAGAAAAAAGAGGTCTGTAGACAGTGTAACAAAGAGGTAAAGTGTGTCTATGTATAATTTTTTTTTTGACAGGGCTATACTGTTTCACATGTTTGACAAAGAAACCATCGGCAGCAATAACTCACTGGGTCAAGTCAATCTAGAGTTGAAATATCTGGACTTGGACGAGCCAATCAGGAAGCGGTATCCTTTGGCTGATCTGGTTAGCTCATTATTTTAAAGTCATTTTGACTTGGCTTTAGGACTGTGCTCTTGAGACTACTGCATCTCATCTGAAGATTAGGTTGACTTGCATCTGATTAGCTTTTCTTCTTTGTGGTAGAAAAATGAATCCTACAAGAGAGCTGAGTGGGCTCAGAATGCAGTGGCTCAAGAATTCAGAGAGGCCATGTATGCGCATGCGTTGTACAGACATCCGCTGTTCTTACGTGGCTTTGAAACCAAAGGAAGAAAAGTAGGACCCTATGAAGATTACTTGTTGTAGATACAGGATCATGTAGAATGTTAAGTGCTTTACACCCTTGCAAGGGGTTTCACCAGGCAAATTAACCAGCTGATGATTTAACTGTGTGGAGGAAAGCTTTTATTGTAAAGAAGTTTATGAAACCCCTACGTTGGCAATTCCACTACCCTTTATTGGAAGGTATCTCAGTTCAATCACACAGATGTACAAATGTACTGTGTCAGTTTTTTTTTATGGGATTGTGTTAAATGCATCCGTACATGGCCAGTACAACAATTTATTTCTAAATCTCACTGTTCATGGCGTCTTCCAAGATTGCTTGATAAATAGCTATTATCTCCTCACGATATTGCTATATTGTCAACCGTGCAGATGATCAGAATTAAGAAATGCATCACCTTGAGAAGATATTGCCTTAGCACATCAATAACTTTTGATGTCAAAACCAACATTTACACCTGCATTTAACCCTTTCACCACCAAGGGTCTCCCCTTTGACGAGTAAAATCGTCTGGCGTTAGACAGAGTAAAATCTATAAGAGGCCACTGGTGGTGAAAGGGTTAAGGGAGATAGTCTTTTAACCCTTTCACCACCAAGGGTCTCCCCTTTGACGAGTAAAATCGTCTGGCGTTAGACAGAGTAAAATCTATAAGAGGCCACTGGTGGTGAAAGGGTTAAGTTTGGGAGGAAATGGCAGAAACCCTGCATTGGCTGATGAAGGGCCTGTAGTCATAAAGCTCTGTAGAATCTTTATTTTCACTGGATCTTGTTAGCACGAAGCTCTATCCTTTTAGGACTAGGGTCCATTGTTACTATTGTTTGTATATCATTTTCTCAACCAATCCTGTGAGACGTTTTGAAGGGATTCGTGGTGACCCCGAAGGGCAACTACTCCAACCCCACTCTCGCTCAAGAAGTAAAACAGTTTCTTTAGAAACTAATTCTCTGTTATTTGTCCTTGTTGGACAGTCTTTGCATCTAGGTGGATCCAGACATTGAGCTAAGGAGGGAGGTTCCTTTACTTTCCCTACTGGCTTTTCTCACTTCAGTCATTTCTTCTTTTTTTACCCAAAATAGTGGGGGCTCGCGCCCCTGGAGCTCCCCGGTCCCCCTTTGCCCCTCCCCTTAGATCAGCCACTGCTTTGTGGGCCGCTTTTGACCTCTCTTAATATACTCGCTTCTTTCCGTTTCTCGCAGATGTACTCACTAAGCAGTCGGAGCGCTGGTTCCTCTGCCAAAGTGTTCTTGGTTAATGGAATACCCGGTTGAGCTACAGTGTAACCGTAACACATCATGGAGATCCGGTTAATTTACTTTTACCAGTTTTCAAGTTGATAATGAACAAACTGTCATTTCACTTTCCACCTAAGCGATGCAACAGTTTCTTTAGAAACTTATTCCTCATTTGCTTTTGTATACAAGATACGTCGCTCTAACTTAAATTAACTTATAATATTTAGAGAGAAAGTCACATTAGACTTAATTAACTTGTTTTCATGCGGGTCTTCTATCGAATTAGAATTTGGAGTGTTGGTTTTTTGTGGAGGTTTTAAAACAAGAGAACCCCGAGAAAAACCCTCGATACAAGGCGAAAACCAACAACAAACTCAACCCACGTGTTAAACTAACTTTTTTGTCCATTCTATACTGGATTCGTTTTCCTCTCAGTAAGGCTTAGCAAAAATATGCGCGAACAGCATGAAATGTTTTAACGTTTGCCTCCCGGGGTAACTGTTGATAAAGAAATTCTTGTGAACATATTTGGATCTTGGGCTCACAAATAGTAGTATTCGGAAAAGAGCATGCTTCGAAAACAACCATTGTTGAGGGTAACGATCTTATTTTAGGAGCAAGTCACTTGAATGTACCCCTGACCGGTTTTCCCCACTTTTTTATTCAGATAAAACTGGTTTTCCTCCCCTTTTTTATTCGCGTAAAACATTGATTACTTTTGCAAACTACCTTTGAGAAAGTTTTTAATCATTCAGTCAAGCATATTTTTCAGATTTGAGGATCACTTACATGTTACTTGTATAATAGCAAACTTGATGCCGACGTAACTTATGTTCCCCACGCTGTGCATAAATTAATTATCTGTTATCATACATCAGTAATAATTAGAGTTGCGTTGATACGTAGAATACAAATCACCACTAAAACGGTCAGCTAGAAATTGAGAAAGAGCGGTCGACCTGCGTCATTTATAAGGCACTTGACAAATGAAACGATAGATAGAGCGGTTTTTATTTGAATGTCGAAAAGTAATTGCTTTTGTACTTTCTACGCTACATGATTGGCTCAAAAAATTCGCGCCACTTTTTCATCCGATCAGAAGTACAACCAAAACAATCGTGAAACGTTCGCACGCATTTTCCCGCGCTTTGCGTCAGCTACCTGTGATTACTTCGAGTTTTGATTGGTTCACTGTATTGTCTGTGTTCTTTGTGGTTGGCTAGAGTAATTACTTTGGTTTTGGTTTCACGACACTCAATCGAAAACCGCTCTAAAGAACTCAAGCAATTCCTCTCTCTTTCTCCCTGAGAACAAAAGAGGTGCAGATTAACAAGAAAAATGAAAGTAGAGGTACACGCATAGTTAATAGAGGGAATTGATTAGGAAACCTGGCAAAGTTCTCTGTTGTACGTTTTTGTTGGCTATGTGGGGGTTGACCCTGCACAAAACCTGGCAAAATACAAAAGGTGGTTGTGTTTGCTTCGTACAACTAACCAAGAGAAGTATGAAGTTCATACAGTGAGCGTAAAACGAAAGAGTCTAGGACCTTCCTACATAAATCTTAGCCTGTTTGCTTGCTGCTTTGATGTTTACCGGACTTCGTAACCATTTTCCTCTAGTAACTGTGGTGCAGGTTAGAAACATTTTCAGAAGAAAATCATTTTCAATTTGGCGAACCACACCTGGGACAATTCAGCTTTCAGCAAAAAAAAAGTCAAGCGAAATTTTGTCACATGTTCGTCAAGGTAATTCAGTGTTTCTGTATTAAGTTCTTTTTTTGATATGTTTTTGACAAAAACATGAATACGCCGGATCGATTACAGTTACGTGGGGTAAGAGCCGTTTAGTTTAGAAGTGCAAGCAGCGATTTGTCCTTGTCGAAATGAAGGTTTTGGCGACTCTTATCATACAGCTGAAACAAACCCTGTTTATATACTGTATATAGACTGTATAATTAGATCATTGTATTTTTTTACGTTTATTTTCGTAAGTATCTGAGGTCTTTAGAAGGCACTAATAATACCTATCGTTGATCATTGCTGCCATGATGGTGTTTCCAAATGTTATTTCTCTCCTTTAGAAAACACTTTCTTGTGTTTAGGAACACCAAATGGCCCCGTGAGAACGCTCCTCACTTGTAGTGTGTATATGTTAAAGTTTGGCCGCGAGACCTAACCTATTTATTTTCATGATTATTTATAGTCACTGTTTCTATTAAAGAGTTTACGCTTCCAGCAAAGTGGCCTGGCTAACTCTTGTGTTTGACGCCAGACTTGTTTTGTCCCAAAGGTTCTTACTATAAAGCAAAGTGCACTCGACCGCGGTATTCGTGAACACCTTTCCGGCTTTTGGGGAAGACACCAGAGCTCACTGTACATGGTATAAACTGTAGTGGAGTGTCCACTCTTCATCTGACTAAACTTCCAAGCTCTGCATGTCCTTTGCTTGGCTACTCCATAGGGTCATCCCCATCCCTTGATAACAAGATCTACTCGTGTAGCGTTTTCTTACCAATCACATTGAAAATGTTATTTTAGCCAATCAGGTTCGTGTCATAGTTTCCCCGCATTTGCTAGTGGTTGTTAACCTCTGAATATCGCTCCCTGCCGGTTTGGCTCTCGCATAACCTTACCCGCAAGGTTCATTGAGAATGAATAATTGTTAGGGATTTTTCAATTCTCGGACAAATTTTCTTGCTCTTTTTGCAAACCAACTCAGAAATTACACCTGGCCAATCAGAGCAAGCGCGGAATTATTGCCGTTTTTGTGATTGGCTAATACAATAAACCAATCAGAAGGGTGAAAATGTAAAGGGCGTGAAAAGGCACGTAAACTGTAAGGCAAGTAATAATTGATGTTTGATTTGCTTCTGGTTGGTTGAAAAAACGTGATGAAGTTTCACGTTGATAAGCAAGGGTATGTCGCACTCGTTTTTAATATATTTAAAAAGCTCGGCAAACACGAAAATGGCATCTACCTAATGGTCTGTACACCAAGACCAGAGCTGCCAACGCGTGTGTACTCACGAGCAAGCTTTATTCAAAAAATCACCGAGCAACGAGAAGAGGAAAAATTTATTACTTCAATTACTGCGTGTACATGCTTTTTACTGATAACTGCAGACACCCGAAACAAAGGCTCGGCGCCTGAGATACCACGTCTTTTTGACAGATTGAAAACAATAAATCAAATCTTTCCTTAAGAGAGACTTTGAACTAGCAAACAGCTCGCGATTTATCTTGGGCGTAGGATCCAAGATAGAATTGTATTCTAGCAATTGTTGTCATTTTAAATGTAGAAATAAAATGTAGTGTCACTTAGTGTCACGCATATTCAAAAACTTTAGAGTGTAAATTTGGGTCAACGTTTTCCACGGAAGATGTGCCACCGGTAGAAACTTTACTTTTCTTTTTTAATATTCGGATGTGTTTGCCTTTTTCCACATTTTAGAATAGTAGCTGATTTCAGTAGCTCCTTGGCAGATAGCCTGCAACTGAATTTACTCGAATACAGAAAGCAAAGCATAACCCCCGGGCATAACTCGTCGAAAATCCGGTTCGAGAGAACAGCTTTTACCCGGTAGACTTTTTAAAGGAACTTCTGACGAACTTATATTGTATCGCAAGAAAATACTTCATGACTAATCCTTGCTGAAGGAAAACAACTACGCCTGAAAAACAACTCTTGTCTCAGTGGGTGGGCAACAAACGGATTATTCAGTAGGCGGCATTTTGACTTCTCAGGAAATATTGGTCTATTTTTTTTGCCATTATTTCCTAAGACAATAGAACAATAAACTGTGGAGTTGTTGAGCCGGTAATTTTCTCTCAGCGTGGGGCAGCAAATGAATTGTTTTCTCGGCGACTCTTTGACTTCAGTTCGTGGAATATTTGGCCATCGCTCACTTTTATTCCCACGAAGCCACTACAATGGAACAATAAATTGGGATTTAGTTAACATGTTCTCCACGGGTGGCCAGTTAAAGAATTGTTCAGCGGGCGACATGTTGTCTTTTTTACTTCTTTCACCTGCAAGAGTTGCTAGGCTCGTGCACAACACACGCCTTTGTGTAAACCGCTTGCTCAGGTGTTAGTCGATGTTAAACAAATCAAAGGTTGGCCTTCCAAAGTCGCGTTTGTATACTTTTCAATTAGTGCTCGGGAACTACCGCTTCCGTCTAAAATACGGTTCCTCGTTTGGCCTAATACCTTTATAAATAAACACAGTGGCTTGTAGCTTTTCGAATCATTGTCGTTAACACAGAGTAAGTCTGAAAGAACGAAATTATTTTTTTGAAACTATCGGGAAAGTATACGCTTTTCCTAGACAAGCATGATTTTTCTGACCTGACCTGTGTTTTTTATTATCTCAACGAATGAACGTTTTTAGCCGGATTATAACATTTAGCGTTAATGGAAGAACAAAATAAAATGTCAAGTTGTGAGATCATTTTTTCGTTCTTTGTTTCCTTGCAGTAGTAATCAGTTTTTCCGTTTACTTTTGTTATCTCGAGCTTTTTACTAAGACAGTTCTCTAAAATATTGGGCTGTCGTAGTCTTGTAGTTCTTAGATAAAGAAAAAAAATGTTTATTCTTTAGCTTCTTGATTTATGGACGATTAGGAGTTAAGTCCCTCTTAAACAGATTTCCGAAATGATTTCATATCTTTTTCATTGATTTATTAGATATGACTTCTTTTCAGAAGTATTGGAACAAAACAATTTTCCAAGGCATTAGTATTGGAATAGAGAACTTTTTTTCAATGCAGAATTGCCCGCAAATAAACTCAGTTTCTCCCGGTCAACTTTCAGAAAATTTCTTGAAAAGTTCTCTTTATTTATCAGCCTTTAATTCTGGCGTGCCCTCGCTTGTGTTTCGACTGCACAAGTTTGCAGAAAATAATCTCATCCATTCTTCTCCTGCGGCAGTCCGGCTTTATGCCATTGTGAAATGTCGAACAATTCAGTGAGTTTACGTGTATTTAAGTTTTGCTTTCTTTTTACCGACATCGGTAACATGGCAGTAGACAACTGGAAACAAAAGGAAACTGGTTTACAACTATTGATGAAAGCGGTTTAAAACAATTATTTAATAAACGTTATCGCGCCTTGTTCATCAAATTAAAATCGAACATCAAAACAACGTTATCGGTGAAACTGATTTGTCTATCAGATTCCGTAAGTGTTAAAGGTTGTGATGGTTTAGTAATGAAAGACAAAGAGAAAATTCTCATAACACAGCCAAAACAAAACTGATAACAAAGGATTCTCGCTCAAGCGTTACGAACGCTCGAAGCGATGTTTTTCATCAGTAATGAAACCTGCCCAAGTTTGTTTTGCAAGCGGCTTCAACAGGGAGTGATTTCACAGCCAACTATGAACAATAGTCAAAGAGCGCTGTGTTTACCAAAAGGCTACGCAAATATTTACCAACGAGGTTAGAATCAATACAGCCACACTCCGATCTCCAAATTGCATTAGCAGCGCAGCTGTTTAAATCCATTCCGCAAACACATTTCAAAAATAAACAAAAGAAGAAAAAAAACCGTTTGCACTCGAGGGCACGTGTCGGTAAAACCACAGTCTAATCTGAATGGCATGTCTCGTTTTTAAATGATTTGCAGTAGTTATTTTCTTTCTGATGGTTTAAGAACTGTCTTCACAACAATCGCAAATCTTTCATCACACACAAATTAACAAGTTTAAAACGTCAAGATTTAATCGGCATTCCTTTCAAAATCTCTTTAGAAGAAGAAAAATAAAAAAAAATGAATGAAGTTTAATTACAATATAACCTTTTCACCTGGAATAAAGACTGCGCTCGCCTTGATGAATGAATGAATCAATGAAGTTACTCAGCCACCTCTCAAGCTTTTGTTCTCACTTTTCAGCTTTTTGATTAGAATGAAAACTCAGCTGCCGTCAGCCAGTCGTGTTGACAAAAACGCCTAAAATCAATTTCAAACAACTAAATCAAACTACACTGAGAGAGATAAAAAAATAATTCCAAGAGGAAGTTTACTCTGCTAATTGGATCTGTTGCGTGGATGACACTCCCTTAAACATGATCAATTTGTTGGTGCAAAGCAACTTAAGTTTTATATGTGATGACTCGCGCGTTTTGCCCGCTTCTGAAAAGTCGCAGCACAGTGCAGAAGGGCTAACTAATATTTCTTTCATTGATTCAATTTATATTGTGAAATGTTGATGTTGACTGGACAAAACTGAAGTCGCGAGCGTTTGAGTTTAAATAGGCGTCGCGCGCGCGTTTTCCTACTTTATCTCGCGAGTACTACACGTTTTAGTATTGATCCGTTACCCTTGACCTGGTCGCGGGAAGTCCTTTTTCTGTTGTTTCTTTATATCTTCTATTAATTTTTATTGATTGAAGTTGTTTTCAAAATTATGATAAAAAGCGTATATAAAAAATTACTAAGGTTTTTCTATGTTAAAGATACTACGTACTGGTAAAAAAAATATAGAGAGGTTTATATAAATAGGAAAAATAACAAGGGTAAAGAAAATGACATTAGCTTTATAATATTCGTATATCGTTGCAATATTTTGTTTATCTAGTAAGGACTAAAACTACAAGCTTCCTGATGGAATACAATAATGCGATGATTCAGCAATTGTTTCAATTTGATATATTGAGGCTACTTTTGCGAGATAGATTTTTAGTGACGGAGGATAACCTTTATTTCGGCAGAAGTAAATATGTTGTTTTGCCAGGATCAAGAAATGGTTGAGAAGATGAAAATCTGCTTGCCTATTCTGAAGTCCAAAAATTTTTCAATCGCTTATAATGCTTCAACTTTTATACCGTAGAATTCCGAAAGTAACGGCCCCCGTTACTTTCGAATTTTGCGAGCAAAAGGGGCCGCTACTTTCGGGTAGCCGTTATTTTCGGACAGGTAAAAAACGTTTGTAACTCGAAACGGTCTCAGATAAAGAGGGCGCGTATTATGCAATTTAAAAGTCATTCCATTTAGGCATACTCCTAAAATGTAACGTAACCAGATGAACAAACAGTAAACAAAACAGACTAGCTTAAGCGGTACGCTATACATACATGACTGTACTGTACATTTTGACTCTTCACTGACAAATCAGTTAATTTCAATAATGTATTGCAGTGTTCATAAGTTTCACTCACAGATTAAAACATGCACAAACCGATTCTTTAAACGTTCTTTAGTCAAGCATGTGCATTTGCTCCAAGATAATCTGAGAATATTTACAAGTTCTAGTTTTCTTATCTGTATACATTGAAAGATAATCGCGGTTTCATGACAAACGTTGGTTTTTTTCTTGTTTAAGTTGCTTCCCAAAGAAGAGAGATTATTTGTATTTCCCTCTTTTCAGTTGAATATGTCACGGTACTCCTTAGGATCGCTTTGTAAGCCGACGGAAAGTACTGTTTGAAGTGAACATGAAATACAGCAGTCACAACACTGTTTTGTGACCGTTTTGGGGTAATATTTAAATTGCCGTTAATTTCGGGGGGCCGTTACTTTCGGGGAGACCGTTACTTTCGGGATTTAATAGGGGGGCAAAAAACTAACGTTACTTTCGGGTAGCCGTTACTTTCGGGGGGGCCGTTACTTTCGGAATTCTACGGTATCTCTTCATATTAAACCAGCTAATTAAATCCTGCCATAAGTTGTTTGAGTTGTCGCATTCTGTTAAAAGGTGTCCAATAGATTCGCTTTCTCTTTTGTAATATTTACATAGAACGAAGGCACGAGGTCGATTTTATGAAGAAACTTACTTATTTGTCGCTAAATACCTATCTAACACCTTAATTAAACTGAAATTTGCATGATCTAGAATTAACAGTCACTCTGAAGGGATTACAATATATCTCTTCCAATCTAGTTGATAATTATATTTCTCTGAATACTTTATAATTGTGTGGTTGGTGTAATCTCTACCTTTGAACGGACTTCTTTGTAAATGTTTTTTCGAGATAGCTTTGCGAGACAAATATGACCATTGGGATGTAACTGAGCACAAGTGGAACTCGTAGAATGATTTTGATTGTTGTCGCACGTTTTTAAATGATTTTGCCACTGTGTTGGAATTGCGTCTATAATCGCCATAAGCTGAAACTTTTCTTTAGGTATAAATGACGCACTTGCCATAATTTGAAAGACTGCGATAACATCATTTTCTTCACTCGTAAGATGTTCAAGTGTAATTATTCCTTTTTTAAACAATGCCTCACAGAAAACAGACTTGCCTCGTATACAAATAAACTTATTATTCCAAATTCCTGTATTGTGTATCACAATGCTTGTTCTGTTAACGTATTCAGCGACTGGATATTCTGCAAAACATCGGAAACATTCTTCATAACATTTGGGTACTTGAATACATAAACTCTTAAGATCAATACCGATCCTACATTCTTCACGTAATGGGAAAGGATAATCTTCCAATTCCTTTGTTGATTCTCGGCAAATTTGTTACATAATTCTTTGACTTTTTATTATTGATTCTAAATGGGGTGCTTTCACCTTTATCCAAATCATTTATAACATCTAAGCGTTTGACTTTGTCTTTCCCTTTCCAAATGAACTTAAAAAATAATTTGTTGTCCTCCAGCACGTATCTTAAACTGGCTCGATACATAAATACTGGTATTACAAACGTCTTTACAATATGAATCCTTCCTAAAATAGTTAACCCTTTGACTGCCAAGGGCGACTTAATAGATTTTACTCTGTCTAACGCCAGAAGAGTTTACTCTGTCTAACGCCAGACGATTTTACTCGTCAAAGGAAGACCCCTTGGCAGTGAAAGGGTTAAATCTCTCCACTTCCGCTTTTGTAGCTTCTCAAAATGTAACCTTTTCCTTTGACTGTCATTATATTTAGAATAAACACCTCAAATTTTGATCGTGTCCTCGTGTGTTTTTGGAGGGATGACATACGTTACCCTAGAGGAGACATCATCAGCAAACATTTCTAATATAATTTCTTCCTTTTCTACTAGAATTCTTTGGATGTTTTTGTTTCTACGCACGGAGATAGCGAGGGTTTCTACACATAATAAATAAGTACGGAGATAGTCTCCCTGTCTACGTTTGTTAAGAAGGCCTGTCCAAAATCCCTTATTCATAACCAAACTTGTTATGTTTTGATAAAAGATTCTAATCCAACGTATGAAAGTACGACCAAAGTTCAAAGCCGATAGCGTTTCTAACATAAAATTCTTATCAACCGTGTCAAATACTCTTTTGAAATCAATTGCTACCATTGAGCTTTGGATCTCAGTTTTTCTTTCCGTAAATTCTAAAATATCATCTATTGCCCTAACTACGCCAAATATAGAATTTCCTTTACGTATGCATTCTGATTATGTTGTACTATATCAGGTATCATGATCGCATCTTGAAGTCTCCTTTCAACTGCTTGTCTTTGTGTCTACATTTATTAGCGAAATCGGCCTCCAATTTGAAATTTGTCTCCTGTCTTCGTTATAACCGCTTGCTTTTTTGAGTTCGATAACTTCCTATGGTCAAAGGCGCTACTGATTTAGGATTTCTACTAGCAGCTTAGCTAAAATACCCCAAAATATTTTATAGAATACAGTAGTTAGTCCTTCATTATCGGGTGATTTGTTTTCTTAAAACGACTGAAGACTTTGGAAACATTCTTCCTCTGTTAGTTTGCTTTCACAAGTAGCTGTTTTCTCTGGCGCGAGTTTAAGGATTTCAGATTGTCAGAGGAATAAATTTGCACAGTCTGGCAAGACTTACTGTTGCTTCCTGTAGCGGAAGTGTATTTTTATTTCTCAACAAAGGACTATCCAGCTGAGAGAATTAACCATTTTCTAGCGCTGTAGTTCAAGAAGCAGAAGTCCACAGATTCACGCTTTAAGTTCACAACTGTTCTTCAACAAGAAATATCAAACCTCGCGCAGCTGTGTACAGAACGGGTGGTCGGAGCGTTGGTAAGCTCACGGAAGTTTGTTTTGCTTCTGCTGTCCACCGGCAACTCGACGGCTGCAGCCATTTTCCTTACTCTCATTTGGGAACATTCGCTTTTCACTAAGAAAACGAAGGAATCAAGTGAGACAGACACAGCAACCCGTAGCACAGATGGAATGTCACCAAAGCATCAGTTATACAGAGTAATTTAATTACAGAAAAAAAAACATGATGGGCATTGTTTTGAAAAAAAAAAACTTAATTCCAAGGTTCAGCTGGAGATCGCTCATTAACCGCTTGAATCACCGTAAAGTTGTTACGATATGTTATCATACACTCGTCCTTGTTCTAAATGGCAGAACTAGCCAAAAAAAACCAAAACAGCACTCTGAACTGCATGTTCAATACTAATAAATGATTTTTGCAAGAACTTGAGTGCATGATATCAGGCTTTATGCCTGCGGGCTGGCTCCAAAACTATTTCTAACACCCTCCAGACACCAGATACATTCGAAACAGAATGCTATACGTTGGTCTAAGCGGAATATTCATATTCAGTCTCGGCTGAAAGAACAATATTATGAAAAAAAGAGTATACCAATTGCGTGCACACTATAATTGGGAAACATTGTAGAACTGGGAACGCATATCACAGATTTTGTTTTGGTTTGCAAACATTTTATTAGCATTAAATCCAATACTACCATATATATGTACGGAAATCAACGTATTTCCTCAATTATGTGGCCTTGTCTTTCAAATTTTGGGTTTTTCCTTATCAGTGTTCATGATTAAACCAGCTTTGTTTTTGCACAATGTTATAGCTGGTAGGCATTACAGAGTTTGCGTTTAAATGGTGCGTATCGACGCATAAAGGTTTCGCAGGAAGCGCAAACACGTCGCCCGAAAGAAATAAAATAGCAGAATAAAAAATGAGAGAAAAAATAAGCTACCAAGTTCAACAAGAACAATCCTACCGTAAAGGCATTAACTTCAATCCAAGAAAAGAAAAGTAAGTGATTGAAGACGCGCATCAGAATAAAACTGCATAAAAACCGGTATACAAAGGACTTAATATGGCAGCCAAATTAAATCGGTACCAAATCTCCTCTCTCTCTCTAACGTGTGAACAACGGCGCCAAAAAGGGCTCATTTTCTCAGGCAGTCAAATGATGACGCTTAATTAAAAATTATACAGGATTCAATTTTGAAGCTAAGGGCCCCAGGGCGCTTTCTTTGCAAAACATAGTATCTGCGAACACTAGTAAGCAGCATGATGTGATTCTGCCTACCCTTTCAACACAGGACAGAGGTATTTTCCTCATGAGTTTTTTATGACTCTTTTTATTATCTGGAAAGAAGAGGAACTTATTTGAGACGGGGGAACATTATCAAGGAAGTATTATACTCTTTCCAATAAAAGGTAGTCCCCGCACAGTTTCTAAAATATTTTGCAGATAAGGGAATGAGGTAGCAGCTGTTTATAGAGATGTTTTTAAACAGTTGTAAGAACAACAGGTGACTTTGAAGTGTTTTTGGAGCCATATCAGTTTATAAAGAGTTTTAAGAATTCAATAATCTCGGTCTCGCGTGATTACTTTCCCAATGAGGCCAGACCAAACTAGTCCGCTGGTGGAAGGAGTGGAGATATTGTAAGTACATCTGATGTACAATTTACAAAACTTACGAAAGCAATGATTGTCATTTTTTAACAGATTTAGTAACCTTTTTTTTTCTCCTTTTCGGGGAGCCTGTGCATATAGCGTAATCGTGTATGTCGACGGATCCATCTAATAGCATAAAATTGTTTTGAATAAACATTCGAGAAGTAGTCAGTCTTTGTCTTAAACAGACAGAGATAAAAACGATAAAATCCGGCTGTTATCAGAACAGATTACTGACTGAGTAGTAGCTTTTCAGGCAATAGTCTTTAAAACTAGGAGTTTCAATGTGAAAGTTAGTGCTGGCGTCAGAGCTTGAAGGAAATACTGATAATACGCGTAATTTGAAATAAACGGTATAATAGGAGTTGGTGTAGCTAGTTAAGTTTTAAAGGCATTTTGTGAAACAACAACAGAGCCCCAAAATATTTTTCGTCACTCGAGAAAAGAATGTAACAAATGCTACAAATTGGTTTAAGAGACCCAGGAAACCTTAAGTAGATGGATTGCCACAAGTATTCTTTTTTAAAAATTAGCCTTTATGCTAAACGTTACCAGTAAAAGTGAAAATGAGACGTTTTTAATTACACGAATTTGTGAGTTTACCGAAACTTGGGTCGTCACGCAACGTGACATCGAAGGTCATATCAAATCGCATTAAAGCAAGGAAATCAAAATCCACAGAACAACATGATCGCAAGCTTTTCTTTCGCCTCGACGGCACATGTAACTCCAGTGGTCGAATTATCTAACTCAACGGGCTGAGATTTTGAGTCGACGATCACATTTAACGCCTCAACGGGCGAAGAATACTGTGAATGATTTGTCTGTGGTTTCGCTTTCGACATAACGCAAGCTAAAGCAGGTTGGCTTCACAGTTTCCTCTCTTTTCTTCCCGACACTAGCAAGCTGCAGTCGGCAGTTTACTCCGAATGGAATTAATTTTGCCTAACACTTCACTGCTGCTGAATACACTGAGACAAAAAAATGATCTCATGAAGTAGGACTTGATCGATATCTTGGCACCTCCATACGCGAATCGGCAAAATTGCTCACATAATAGAACAGCCAAACACATAAAAATCTCTTGTCTTCCTCGAGAGTCATTACTAAACCATTCATGACCTTCATGAATACTTCCACAAGTAACTAGAGACATCCATATTTCACCTCATTTATCGTGTCCTTGATTTCTAGCCGAGCTGGACTATTGCTCGAGATCGATCGATATTTCCACGTGCATTCACAAGCACCCCGGAATGCCCGGATATAAAAAGCACATGTCTTCAATCTTACATCCGACAGATTTTGCCTTCTTCTCGCTATTATAAAGAATAGGCAGCTGCCTCGCTAGGGCTCCCCAGCAATAAACCTTAGATCATTTTGTACTTACACAGCATGTTATATACCAACTACTTATTAACCGAGACTTAAATCTTTACTGACGGGAAAATTTCAAACCGAGACCTTGTTGACCAAGCTATAGTGAGGTCAACATTGCAAGGCCAAGGTTCGAGATTTTCCCATCAAGACCGAAGGTTTAACATTAACAAGTTCTTTATTATATGGCATTTACATGTAGCTTTGGTTTGCAGGTCCGTGTTAACCCTGTATACCAGAATTCTCTATTTATTTTTGCACTTAACTAAAGGTGACTACTAAAGCGAATCTTCATTCAATCACATTTACCCACCATAGCACAATCTACCCATCAAACTAAAGCTTATGAGTTCTTCAGTTTTTCATAATACATATAACACAAATTGCATTTGTTGATTAAAAATTGTTAAATGAGAAGTATAACAAGACGATCTAAGATCGTTAGTCGGGCTACAGGAAGATATGCTGCTACTAGTTTTGACCAGTTACTTGTTTGTCTAAGGTCCTCGTTTGTGGGCGTGGCGTGATTTTTTTTTCCCCTAAGGCTATTTCCCGTTTCCACCGTTTAGCGTCGTTCGGCCAACCCAGGTTTTCGCGTTTTCCAAAAAAAAGTTATGAAGAAGGTTATTACACATAATTTCAAAACATTGTCAGTTTACTCTGCAATACAGTCAATGTTTTGTCATCTTTTTCTTCACTGTTCACGTTTGAGTTTAACCACGTCTTGTCATTTCCAGGCTACCCATGTTATTTTGCTGAGGTAAATAAAATAGACAGGCCAAACACGACTCCTACGGTTCGTGCCATTTGTACGCTAGGTTTGCCGTTTATACTTCGGTCGTTCGACCGTTTTGTCGCTTCACTCTTGTTTATGAAGGGCGTTTCGTATTGTGTTATTAGGAGAAAGCTAGAGCCGTTAGATCGTGCTAAGGCAAATTTTAAGAGGTCATAGGTCTGCATGATTTCCGCTTTTATCTGCGTGTTGCTTCGTTGAGTTTGACACCTCTATAATTTGCCATGCGCTATATTGCAAGATTTGTTTTTAAGTCTCCAAGTATTTGCTTTTAAGAGACAAAATATAACATTTACTGTGAACGTGTTGCTTACTCGCATTCTATATCGTGACGCCGGACCCGGCTATGATAAGAACTGTTTGCAAGTACAGTAGGTAGATTCTTATCACGGATATCATCTTTGTCCTCCTACGTTTTCCTTCGGAGACTCCGTAGCTTTACTTCGAGAAAGCTATAGGCTTGTCTAGAGAAATTCTAATGTTTCTTGCAGCTATCAAATCGAGCTTATGTTACTGGAGCTCGATTTATAGGTTTATTTCTCTTTTCATCATTCGTTCTAGTACCACAGGATTTAAATTTAACTCATTACGCGCAAGTCTGTTGACTGTGTTGCATGTTGTATATGCCTGTAGGACCCATTCTCTTAGTTTTTTTTGTCTTTGTATTGTGAAAGCTTCCCATAGTTTTTTTAGCAGGTATTCTGCTGGGGCTGCACGGGACCGAATTCCGTCTTCGCACATGGCTACTTCAGGACTTGTTAATATTACGACAGTGATAGACAAAACATCAGTTGTAACGAGGACCTGAAATTTTACATTACCTTATGGACGCACATCAATTTGTGTTCTACACACAACGCGTGATGTCGTCACCACTGTTTTTGTTGTTATATCATAGGGTATAGACCATACATAGCGCTGCCATGGTCCAATGTACTAACATTGATCACATTCACATTTGTGGCCACCACGTTTATGTATGAACACGAAACCAAACAACGTCTGCCAACACGACGCGGAATTATAAGTGATACGCAAAAAAGCGACAAAAACTAATGAAAACAAATGAGAAAAAAATAGCAGCGGATAATGGTACTCAGTTTTGAGCAAAAATATAGCGAAGGTAATCTTAGTAATCAAGATACCGATAGACGTTTACATAACTAGAACCTAAGCTTGTATGACCAACATTAAAGCCTTACGTATATCACATCACTACTGAATGCAAGCCAACCACACCGTCAGTCCATACATTGGCTAGTGTGTTGTTGTCGTTTCCTAGAGGTTTTGATATTACGGTCGCTACATCTATGCCTTTATCAGTAAATGTTTCTTCCTGTCGTCTGTAGGCAAGCATTCTGTCCACAGTGTTTCTGTTCACTGAGAGCTCATTATGAATTTCTTGCATGATTCTGTGAATAAAGTACATGCTCACTAAATCTGCTGAACTCATTTGATTTTTTTTGCTATATTTGGTATGTTCGCGGAAACGACTCCGTTTTCGAAATATAATGCTACAATTGACAACACGCCATCTTCTTGAGTGGATCTACCGCGAGCGAGCGGTGTGTGGGTTTGTATGTTTGAGCGTCGTTTTGAAAGATTTACACCATTTGTTCAGATATTCGACGTGTCCGGCAAATCGACTTCCGCGCACATTCGTGGAGAAGAAGGGTTGCGCCTTTATGCCGGGTCTGCCGGTATTCCCCATTGCACGTGCACGGGGGGAGGGTTTTGTTTTGTGGAAGACTATTGCAGGGTCAAATTTAAGTCGGCCTCGCCCGACTAATAATAAAAAAGTCCAATTTTTGAAAGAGATAAAATGACTATTGTTTTTTTTGTTAAGAAGTGCCTAAAACATTTCTTTCATAGTTGATGCTCGTGGTCTCTCTGGGTTAGTCCATAACACTCAAACAGATACATTGAACAAGCTTTCATTTAAATACCCTGCGGCTCCCTGTTGAATGTTCACAATAGAACATCGACCCGTCGATATAAATATTCAAACCACGCCCTTGTGGCTGCAGTTTGTGTTTGGCTTGCATTACAAGATTGCTTCGTGTTACACGTCAGTTTCCTCAACATCTTCAGATGGAATCTTATGTGAAGCAATGCAGAGTTCGCAGAATAAATTACGCCCATATGTGCCTCACTGTGGCTACAAAGGGTTTAACTTCGGGCCTCGTGGTCATCCACAAATGAGAATCCATGCGCAATGCCCTGTACGCAATTAGCACAATGCAGCGCAGACGTTTATGTCGGCCTCCAAAAACACAGGCCGTGTAATAAAAGTCCATTATGATGCTGATGCTCAAAATGCCAGTCAGCGCCGTGAGAGATGCGCCTACGACAGTCCACTTTACCCACATTGCATCAGCACCTGACACTGAAAGAGTAATCAGGTGTTGCACTTAGCGTAGACCCCGCAAACAAAACAGCTCTTTTCCAAACTGCAGGCACGCTACACAAGGCGATTTTCCCTTGCTGAGCGTAACGTTGCGATGGAGTTTGACATCAATTGAATGAAACACAAACTTCAGTATGCAACAGCCTATTGATGCAACCTGGTAATTCTTTACGGTTGCCGAGGAGCAAAGAACAGTAGAACTTTACTTTCTATTTTCCGCAGCTTTGTCATAGAAGCAACCCAACTCAGTGTTTGCCCTTGAACTTACTTTTGTGTCGGGAAGCTTTTCCGGTCAGAGTTGTTTTTCAGGACTATCATTATTGCGACAACCGAATTCTAATTTGAGTTCGGACTGAACTTTCTCAATCTGTTTCGAGTGGTAACGCGTCTACTCGTGACAGAGGATGTTTGAATGACTAAACGAGCTTTTGTAAGGTTGTTTGCGACAGTAGCCGTGTATTAACATATTATAGTTCACCAGACAAACGAGAAAAATGATATATCATAATACATAAATCGATGGCGGTAACATTTCTGTCTATGTGTTGGGAAGAATACTAATGAGTATTCGAAAGTTAGCTAACTTCAAAGTGTAAGTACAGTTTACGTGCAAATGATTTGTGACTAACCTTAGGACCCGCAGCAGGTAAATTCATATAAGAAAACCATTAGCATTTTAATGTTATAATCATGACAAAGTTGATTCTCTGCTCTGACATGGAGTAAAGCAATCAAAAAGGTCTGAGAAGGCTACTGAGTGAAGCAAGTCACCCGTAACTTAAATAAGTCGAAAATTCGAGGACAAAAAATTTATTCGGGGTTTATTTGGTGACAAGAAGTTAACGATACTGTCGTATAATAGTACAATATGGCGTTGTAGAAGCAGCCCCCAAAACGCTAACGAAATCTTGTTTATACGAGGACACCCCTTAATCGATAAAATGTGCAAAAAAAATCAAATCAATTTACGGGAGTCAAGAATCCTCACTGTAATGTTTTTTTTTGGTTTATATTTTTTGTTTACCGCCAACATTTTGGGCAGTTGTGACATTTTCAAAACGTAAAAAACTGACACAATTCACAGAAATTTAGTGACAAGTTTACAAAAGCTGAAATCGAAGATCATCGCCAAACCTTAATCGTGTTTTGACCAGCAACAGGGTGAAAAAGTGTGTCTAGGGTTCCAAGTAACAGCCACGGCTAGGGAGAGCGCGCAACCTTTAGCTGACTAACCAGAAGTATCCAGTTGTATATTAAGGCAGTACCGGGCCATTACCCATTTACTGGGAAAATCATGGATAAATAGATGGAGGGCCACATCGCGCCGGATTAAACAATAGCAACCATGATGTTTGTCTCGGGGAGGAG
>JAHPZR010028958.1:25000-38703 GCA_019787425.1 Platygyra sinensis | reverse complement strand
CAAAGAGATAAAAATGGTAGGTCACCGAATTAGTTTCTCAGATAATTTACAAAAACTAAAATTTAGAGGACGCTTTTGTGGACCTCGTGCGTTGCCATGGTAACTGATATGACGTCACAAATACCCTTAAAGTATAGCCCAACAATAGAGTTGCAAGGAGACATATAGTTTGCCCATACCATTAAACATCCTTCTTTGTACTCTCCCATCGTTTCACAAGCAATATAGCAACGAAAAACCCTTTCGAGCCTCCTTAATCTACGTCACAACTCATTCAAAACAAAGGGAAGACTGGTGCAAATGGTGGACCAAAATGCCGGCAAATTTGAACGTTTTCAAAACTTCTAAAAATGATTGCATTTTATCCAAATCAAATTTTTCTTTCGCAGAAGTTCATTGGGTGATATATATATATAGAATCAGATAAGAAAATAAAAATTTTGACGATATGGGCACTTTAAGTTTCAGTGAATCTGTTCTCCAGCCACTGTTTTGTGCCATTGTAAGACAGTTATGTGGGTGGTCAGGCTGTATGATTTGGCTTGGCATGGCACCCTGCAGTGTGCGAGAAATAAAATATTTTACATTCTATGGTGTTCATTTACTGGGGGAATGCCAAGTACCATTTTAAGAACAGCTGGATGCTTATATTATTGCCGTCGCTGGTGTGTTATAGTGTTCAATGACCAATGATTTATATGTTTATGCCATGCATTATGTACGTCAAGCCTAAACTGTGTAAATGTGGTCTTACAACAAATCATAGTTTATAGAGGGACCTCTAAATGCTAACTTATAAAACACTGAACTCTTTCATCATGTTTATATCTGCCATTAAAGCTTTGGTTATTGATATAAGATTTTTATTTTAGCTAAACACAGGGGTTGAAAGTCAGCTAATAAAATCATTTAAGGTATGAAAGCAAAAGTCATTGAATCTTTGATCACTGTTAGTTTATGACAATGTAAGTTGCTTCAGGCTAACGAAAGAAAAACAGAACATATTTAATAATATTAAAGACTTAGTTGGCCCTCTGTTATTTAGCAGCAGAGATTGGCATGTCTTAAAAATGTTTTTGTGTTGCCAAATTAGTTGGGTTTTTTTGTTAAATTATACTTAGCATAATGGTGCTGACCGAGTCAAATTGTTTTCTTGGTCCCTAAATGTCCCTAATTTAATGCTAATAAGTTAGGTAGCTTCATACTAAGTTATGAAAATAAAATATTATTTTGGTGTTTATAATATTATTGTTTAGTGTGGTGTTACTCGGCAAGAATCCTTAAAAAAATGAATGAGGTTAAGTTTATGATTTTACTCTCTGGGGCTAAAGTGAAGTGTAGACCTCTTAGCCATATTAGAAGGAATCTGTATTAAGAAGGGTTTCTTTTTTACAGTGAATATGTATAATATATAGGGGTTTTTTGCTGCAACTGATGAACTGCCCATAATAGCATCTTACAGGTGTTTGGTTAGTTGGGGAGTAGCGCAAAAAACAGCAAGAGGAAAAGAATAGTGCAGTGGAGGAAAGAACCTCTCTTTTTCACTTGCCATTTTGTTTTTGTGCTGCACCTCAACTCACTAAACACATGGAACAAGCTTGTCCAAATTACATATGGGTTATTGAGCAAGTGTGAAGACCATCAAGATGGCTGGATACTGGCCAAGTTCTTTTTTGCATGTTTATGGACTGAGATGGAGTTGAGTCCATAAAGTCACAAAAAAAGAACAAAAAAGAACAAGGCCGATATCCAGCCATCCAGCCATTGTTTCTGCACATCCTTACTGCGCACGCAAACTCACATGCCACGTCATGCATGAGCGCGCGCTAAGTCATAAAATAAACAAATGATAGGGCAGGTGGCCATTGCTAGAGCTTTGCCTGGATTTAACGATCTTGGACGTACGGTGACCCCAAGTTTTCTTTCGATGGATCATTTTCTCTACAGATTTTCTACGTTTAGGGAAAAAATGAAGAAAATCTATCGACTAGAAGTTTGTATTTTTGGCAAAATGCACTGTCGAATTCCGTTCTTATTAGTTCTTCGTGCATCTGCGCGGCGGTTTCAAATGCCTCTTAAAAGGTTAAATTTTGTGAAAACGTTAGTAACATTTGGAATTATTTACGCAACAGACCCACTCCTACAAAATATGACTAAGATCGTTTGCCTTCTTTGACTCACCTTCGATATTTTTAAATATAAACCCCTGCAGACGGTGCTGAATTATATGGAACAATTTTTCGAAATCAGTATACTTTCCCACACGCTTTATCTCTGAAACGAAGACGGTGACCCCCGATTTTTTTTGCATTTCTGGCACAAGTAACTCATTATCTGCCTGCAGTAAAAATTTAAAAAAATTCTATCGACTGGAAAATTTTCGCGCGAACATCCTTAAATTTACGATAATGTAAGAAATTGACATCAGTTTTTCATGCGTCTGTCCTGTTATTGTCCAAGAATTTTGTCATAACATTGACAAAGTAGCTGTGGATCCACAAGGCGATAGATCCGCAGACTACTTTGACAATGTTATGACGAAATTCATTGTCAATAACAGGACAGACGCATTAAAAACTGTCATCAATTTGTTTTTTACAATAACAAATTTTCAAACTGTTCGCGGCACTTATAACTTCATGTGTCTGTCCGCTTATGGACAATAACAATTAGCCAATGAGCGCGTGAGGATTTCTGCAGTTATCGTAAAATTCATCATTATAAATAGCTATTATGGGATGCTTAGGGGGGGCATACACATACTAATTTGCCCTCCGAACATCCCACAATGCCTCAATTCACTAGAAATCAAAATGGTTGCCACGTCCATAAAAAAAGTCTTTTTCACTATGGTCTGAATCATAATATTTCAAGGATGTTTCCAAGGAAGTCTGCACCTTTGGAGAAACTTGTCAAAGATGCTTATCATCTCGCTTTGGGGTACAAATCAAGGATTCTTGTCTCACTAAGGATGTTGATGATGAAACATCACCATTTTTAGCTGTAAAAGTATCTTTCTGGGAGCACTCATGGAAAGAATTAATAAAAGAAACCCTTTTATTTCTGTTTTTAGCCTTGATTTCTGCCAATCTCTCAAGTCTGGTCGACTAATGAGTGACACCCAGACTGGTCCTCTTTAGAGGTTAAATTCAGATCTTCAGACAACATGGGAGGCCTCCCCAATCCTGCACCTCTACTGAAAATTCAAGGAAAAATGTAAATCTGTGGAACATGGTTTATTCAAACATTCCATGGTTAATGTTTAATCATTCTACCAGGTCATTGCAGCAGAGATTCCATGAGACAGCGCATGTGTGTAGCCAGTCAATTTTGTGCTTGCATTGCCATATCACGATGGTCGGTTGCTAGGGCTTTTCCTCCCCGTTCCTTCCAAAACTAAGAGTTATAGGCCATAGACAGAAGTAGAATCCATTGAATGTAACTAAACTTGGCAGGCAAGTAGGTCGATAAATTACCTATTTATTGGTGTTTGTTTCATCCTACGTGACTGCTATTGTGACGTCATATATGATGTCCAAATTTGGTATTTGAAAGAAATTTAGGAACGAAATAGTAAAAACTTGATAATAGTATTCTACATAGAATTCTATGATTTCTGGTGAAAACCCCATCTCAATCCGATAAAATGTCTTAGAGTAACAGATAATTAAAAAAATGCAAATTTCGCACCACATGACCATATATGGTCAAAATTAAGGGGGTTTTAAACGCGAAAACAATGGATGTATTGGCAACGGAGAAAAGACAAATAGACATAAAATCAAAATTGTAGTTTTTTGACTTGACATATGTTGTGCTATGGCGTGTATTTCATCACAAAATACGTCATCATGACGTCATAATGACGTATTTCGTGATGAAATATGTGTCATAGCACCACATATGTCAAGTCAAAAAAACTACAATTTTGATCCTTTGCAGCTTTGTCTTTTCTCCATGTGAATACATTCATTGTTTTTGCATTTAAAACCCCCTTAATTTTGACCATATATGGTCATGTGGTGGGAAATTGGAATTTCTTTAATTGCCTGTAACTCTACGCCGTTTTATCTGATTGAGATGGGGTTTTCACTGTAAATATTGTTTTGCTGTGACAAAAATGCCTGTACCATTTTGAACAGTGCTTTTCAAATATTTAACGATGTTACTAAAAATAGGTGTCATTTACGTCATCATTTTTTCCAGAAAAGTCAAAAATACCTTTTCAGTGGTCAAAATATAAAAACAAATTTCTCCAATTAAGATGTTCTGAAGTCTTGCTTCATTTGAAATATAAAGTTTTCCTTTTTGACTCAAATATTGAATTCATTATACTTGCGGGAGCAAAAGCCCAAGCAACAGACCATCGTGTATTGGCCATGCTGGTCTTTTAGCACAGGACAATCTGGAGTTTAGTTCCTTCCTCCTACCATCAGATACATCCAGTGTCATCTCAAAACTGAGAGGAAAGATAGTAAATCTACCTAGGCAGTTTAATCTCTGCTGCTGTGATGACCTGGCAGAACCTCAATTAAACTTCACCTTACAGGTAAGCCTCATTTAATTTACAATTTTGTGGTTAAGAAAAACAATTTTGGAAAATAGTGTTACTGCATACTGCAACTACATGTCTTATTTGTGTGGGCCTTTAGAAAGGACAAATACCTATATTGAATGGTCAAGACCATTGCATATTGCAGTTTATTTCAAACAAATTCCACTCAAATAACAGGTTAATCAGACAACTGAAGTAACACAAAACCATTTAAAGTGTTTACACAATATTCACAGTTTAATTTTAGCCTCAGCATGACAGTCTTATCAACTTATCCTAAAAAATATTATTGACACAAAAGTAAAGATACATTTGTGTAAACAAGCATGCAAAATTGCAACTTCCACAAATTTCTTCAAAGTCAGCAGATCTGCAAAGGAAAGAATCAGTTTTATGAATGCTGTATGCATGGGTGATGAATGTGCATTTTCTTTAGACCATTTCATATTTAGTCTGGCCTGACATACGTATTGCTGGTGCTACATTGTCACAATTTTATATAAATCTGAAGTGGACAGATCTTTTCCCTCTTACAAACTTGGAAACTTTTCTTAGTTTTGAACATTGGACAAACTGTGGGATAAGGAACTGTTCCATACAAGTAACTTCTTTTCTGATCAACATTGATTTGCTTGGAATGATTTGCTTAGCCTATCCACCTCCGTTCCATCCCAAAGGGAAACAACAAGTCTGTATTTTCTTCATTAAATACTGGACTGTCCCAAAACAAAATGTCAGGTTAAATAAATGCTGGGTCAAGACAGCAATTAAATAAATACCCAGGCCGGCAGTGATTTGAAGCAACAGTGTTTATCTGCGATGCAATATTTATCAAAACTCAACATCACAAAACTGACTGAGATGACAAGTAAAATAGCATGGCACAAACCACTTTTCACTCTACTGACTACTGAATTCTTCAGGACTCAGTTTAAATATTAATTACCCACAGATAGTTGGTTGCATTATTATTATTCTTTTTTTTTTTTTGCTGTTACTAAATTTTGTTTTTTATAAGCAAAGTTAAATACTAATGACAAATAGAGAAGTTTTGGATCATGACAGATACCAGCAATGATGATGATGATGACGACACTAGTGAAAACGGTTACTTACAACTTGCACAAAGAAAGCAGTTCATCAACCATTAATTTGTACAAATGGAAAGAAAAAATGTCAGATTGGCAAACACAGTACAAAGACTAGGATGAGTTCCATATAATGACACTCAAGATAATTGAAGGCCTCGGTGGAAAAAGGGCGTTAGGTTTTTTACTCAAAAGTGAAGCGTGTCAAAAACGCTCCAAATTTCGCATGCAGTTTTGTTTACGTGTGTCAAACAATGTTCTGCATGTTTTTTCCCTGAAGTTTGCTTCGTTTTCGAGATATTACATATGCAAAAAAACACATTTTTTGCAAGGGCATCCTCTGGGGACCTTTTGTTGGATGAAAAACAAAAGAAACCTTTTGTTTTGCTAAGCGATTAAGTCACTATAATACCTAACGCCCTTACTACTGCTTCATTAGCTCAAGCGGATAAGGCGCTGAACGGGCCAGATTTGAATTTGTTTTGCCGAGGCACCAGTTCGATACGAGGTTGCTCAATTTTTTTTTTCCATTCTGTTCCTTTACTTCTTTCAAAAATTAAGATATCTATTTAAAAAAATTGCGTATAAAGCTGGAGTCTGGAGAGATATTAAATAGAGGTTATTGTGACGTGAAACACAACACGAGAATTTCGATCGAACATAAAAGCAAAGAGAAGTGATAAATTACAGCTCTTTCGATTAAGATCTTAAGCATTGTTTTTAAGTACCTTGTCGCCTGCCTGGTGGTTGATAGGCATCATAAAGCCTTGATAACCCGTAAGTCACCAACACGTTTTAAAGAAGCAAAATGTGTTCTGTAACTTCAAACGCAACTGATATAAGCGGCAAGTTATCTTCATTTGAAGTCGGGTTGATCCAGGCAGCAAAGTCCAAGAGTAGTTCTTGCCCAAGAATAAAACCCTGTCGCGAGTTGTGGCCCATTTGCCAAGCGTTGCTAGCATCAAAGTTTGGAAAATGAGAACTGCTTTTATGCACACGAGGTGTAACAGAACCTTCCTGGCATGCATTTCGATCACGTTCGGTAAGACAAGACAAGACAAGACTCATGAAATCACAGTTTAACTAACTACAGAGCGTGTTTTTTCCTTTTTTATTCCAACGTAATAATGGCCAAGAAGAAGCGATCGTTTGAAACATAGATCTGTGATCCAGGTTGCGTTGATTTTACTTCAAATCGGCATGATTTGTAGTGTTTTAAACTTCTGGGATCAGGGGCCATGCAGATGTAAGGAGACCTGTACGTTGCACAGAAGGGTTAATCTGTTAATCTGTCAGCCAGCCCTACATTTTTAAGTTTATATGTTGCAGGCAGTTAAAATGAAATAGAGATCCTAGTTGCTGTGATGCTTAAAAGTGAAATCAACATTTTAACCTATTTAAGCCTGAAATTGCCGTTTTTGAGCTTATGCGCTGTGTGAAATGGCAATTTTGCTTGTTTTTAAGTGAATCAACATCCTTGCTGTCATGCTTTAATCAACATTTTAACCTTTCTAGGCCTGAAATCGACGTTTTTGAAGTTAACGCGCTGCGTGAAATGAACAGTTTGTTCGTTTAGAAGTTAAATCAGCATCCTTGCTGTCACACTTTAACGTGAAATCAACATTTTAACCCATTTAGGCCTAAAATTGCCGTCTTTGAGTTTACGCACTGGGTGAAATGAACAGCTTGCTCGTTTTGAAGTGAAATCAACATCCTTGCCGTCATGCCTTAACGTGAAATTGCGTTAAGTTCACATTTGGCTGTAATTTGAGTGAAATTAGCGTCTTTGCGGTCGCGTGATAACGTGAAATCACAATTTTAACAGTTTTAAAAACCTGAAATCAACATTTTTTAAGGTTACATCTTGATTGTTTTCCTTGGCCTAACACTGCACTAACCCTAACGTGTCCTGACCTTAACTCTAACCTCAGCTAATCCGAAGCGCTAACCCTAACAACGAAGCGGCGCTAGCGCTAACCCTAGGCAATCACCCTCACCCTTCACGCTAACCCTAGTTTCAAGCGGTAAACCTAAACGTTAACTCTAAGCCTAACCTTGTTCTGTAACCCTAACCTTCAATGCTAACCCTAGTTTCAAGCGGTAACCCTAAACGTTTGTTAACTCTAAGCCTAACCTTGTTCTGTAACCCTAACCTTCAATGCTTACCCTAGTTTCGAGCGGTAACCCTTACTGTAATAAAACTGGGAACTCTCAAGTCCTTGCGGTGGCATGATAATGTGAAATCAAAATCAGTTTTAACTGTCCGTAAATGACCTGATATCAACGTTGTCTAGCTTGTGCATTGGGGGAAATTAACGTCTTTGCGGTCGCACGCTAACGTGAAATCAAAATGTTAACGGTTTTAACCTGAAATCAACATCTTTTAAGGTTACATGTTGCGAAAGATCAATAATTTGCAGGATTTTAAGTGAAATTGCCGTCTTTGTGGTCACGTGCTGACGTGTCAACAAATACAGGTTTTTCTGCATACATAATATCTCGAAAACGAAGCAAACTTCAGCGAAAAAACATGCAGAAAATTGTTTGACACACGTAAACAAAACTCAATGCAAATTTGGAGCGTTTCTGACAAAGTTCACTTTTGAGTAAAAAACCTAGCGCCCTTTTTCCACCGAAGCCTTCAATTGCAAATGGTAAGTACATTTCCACTAGGATTTTTTACTTTAGTTGCAAATTTTGAGCTACAATATACAGGTGTTCTATTTAATTCAAAAATTTTCTGGTCAGTTGAGCCAAAATTGTCTTGCAATTTACATTCTCACCAAAAATTTCAGACTTTTTTCAGTAATGGTAAACAATCAACATTGACAATGATGTCTCTGTACATACTACTCCTCAACAAATATACTAGTATATAATCGCAGTTCTAAAATCTATACCTCTCATGCTCCCTCTTCAGCCTGCGACTCTAGATACATTTCTTGGGCTACTTTCACAGCATCATAGTTCTTGTAAAAGTCTTCATACTTCCTTCTCTTAGGATCTGCATAGCCAAACTTCCATACACAACCAGCAGCAATGCCAACGACTATAGATCTTATAATAGCCCTTTGAAGACCTTTTTGCACAAAACCACGAAGCTGAGGAGGTGCCATAACTGCGAGTAGAAAAATGAAAACTTAATTCATAATGAAAAAAGAAGCACAATGGCCAAGAGCTAGCCAATACACATCTGTTGCTTAGAAACCCTGTAAGGCTACTTCAAACCACAGTTACCACAGAAAAGTCAGTCTTATTTCAAGAATTAAATGGACCTTGCTCCAAGTTAAAAAAAGAAACAACTTAGCTCTATGTGGCTAAATTGTGAGAGAGACCTTAAGGGATCAAGGATGGTGCAGTGGTGAGAGCGCTCGCATGTGTTCCAGATTCGATTCCCAGACCCTGCGTCATAAGTGGGTAACTTGAGTTTGTTGTTGGTTTTCGTCCTTGTTCCAAGGGTTTTTCTCCGGTTTTCTGTTGCAGTCCACAAAGACCACCTTCCTAATTTGCAGTCTTGCACCTTGGTGTACGGGGGGTGACAACTCTAACAAACGCTGTTTCGGGACAAAGCCAAAATTGTTCTGGGAATCTGAAGATTTCTGCGGGAATCGGGACACTTAGAAATTTTTCCGGGAAATGCGCTATAATTCCGGAACATTGTAGAAAAAGATCGGGACATCGAAGGAAATTTTATTTGACGTTTCCCAAAAGTTCGGGAGGATGATCCAAATTTCCGGGACGACCTAATTTAAGACCTAGTATTGCTCAAACAGCGTTTGTTAGAGTTCTCACCCCCCGTTTGGTGTGTTAGCTTGTTGAGTTTGACCTCTTAACTTTGCATTTGGTGTGCTTGCTTACAAGTCAAATTCTGGACTGCTTCCTTGTTTATATTTTATATGTTCACAAACATGATCACCTAGGCTTTGGGATGTTAACGACGGAAACAGCTGTATTTGATTGTATTTATTGATTTAGTTTCAGTCACAACAGATAGCTCCGTCTTTATCTGGTCGAATATTGTTTGGAATGGGTGGAAGAGTACTCTGAAGGCCAGATCCATAGGAGTGAGCCTTAACCTGGGAACGGAAATATAAATACTGTCTGCTTTATTCATCAGGCCAGGGGGAATACTCAAACCAGTCACACGGAGTCTGTTTACCATGAACAAGCATGTGATTGCAAATGTTCACTTTTATATGAGTTTCCTGCTTAGAATAATGTTCATAAAAAAAAGTATACTTTTAGTACAAATTAGCTTTTACGTTTTACATTACAAGTTAATGTACGAATATTTAACACGAAAGTTGAAAGCTGTAAATATTAGTAAGGCTTTAAATATTTACATTTTTTTATACTTATTTTATTTTGCCACAACCCAAATATAATGAAAACAACAAAAAATAGAAAGAATAGATTTAACAATGGCAAGGAGACCCAAAGGAAACTATGAACAAGCTGATTTGCTGCATAGAGGACTTCAAGGTCTTCACTGTCCAGAAATTGGACGCTTGTGCTTTGTGAGAGAAATCAATCCCTGTCGCTCAAGATCTTTCAGTGATGGATCTAGAGCTTCGTTTGCCGGCTTGAATACTTATCCCGAATAATGGAAAACAGCTTTCTTTGAAGAGAACCAGAAAAAAAATCTGTCCAGCCCAGAACAAATTGGCTTTCACAGTGTTGCGACTGTATGGTTTTCCTTCCTCTGACTTTTCTCGCTTCTGCGTAAACAGGTTTCAACATGGTTGACAATTCTGCCAGCTCCATGATTACAAGTGCGATTGGAATTTTTCTCTCCTTCCTCCACGCTAAAGTCGGACATGAACGGTTGGTTTATTTTATAGTTAGTTATCACATTGTATTAAATCTTTATTTTGTAAAATGAATCGGTTTAAATTTACATAAGACTAAATATTGAAAGTCTACTTGTGACTTTCTCCACCTTCAAAGACATTGACAGCATATTTTGGTGACTTTGTGGTACTTTCCTGAACAACACTTGCCATCAGCTTTTTAATGTCACCAGCACTAGCTAGACTCAATAACACTAGTTTGGTTTCCTTCCATATTAAATAAGAGAAAAGAAAAGTTGAAATTCTTGTGCTGATTATGTTTCTCCTCGACGGAAACAATCGGAGGACAAATATCTCTTGGGCGGGGGCTATTGCGAGATAAATGTGCGGAGGCTTTTACCATGTGATGTAAAGTAGCCAATAAAATCACTCAAAAATTAATGGGTGGGTTATAAACAGTATTGATTCTCCTTCAGTGTGACCCAGTTCAAAATTCACACCAAGATTTGTTTTCATTGATACAGTACTTCCACTTCGCCCACTATTGTTAGGAGCTAACTTCAAGTGTACAGTCCAGCCATTAATTGACAGAGCTTTCTGATATTTGAAGCATTTCAACTGAAGACCAAGAGTCAGTCAATTTTTCAGCCTAAGACGTGATTGAATAAGTTAAGCCACAACGTACGTAATGTACAAGAAATGCACCATTGCTCAGAAGTTTCTTTCGAAAATGTTCACGAAGATCACGATAACTTCGCAGGATTATCCTGTTACCCATATATAATCGTAAATCCAGAATTTTAAAAACCACGAGCTAAGTGTAACATTGCATCTAAGATCGTACAGCAGGCAAAAATTAGACTTTCATACATGCATATAAGCTTATATAGTTTGTACATGATTGTGTATTGGCCGCGTAAAACGTCAATTTTTTTGCACCGGTATCACAGGCCACAGACGAATCGTCAGAAGGAATCATGTATGCAAAAACATTCATCAAGTTTTGAACTTCACAGAGTAGACTGAGGATAAAAATCTACGTTACCTGAAAATCCACGGAATACGAAGTTTGTAATAAGTTCCTCAACCTCCCAAGTTGATCGACCAGTCGGGATCAATTCTTGCGCGTAAGTTGCTTGGGTAAGCCTGCTGACCGTATGTGTGAGAGCGCTAGGGCCCAGTCGAACCTACCCACCTCAAAAAATGCGGCAAAAAACTCAGTTGAACATGTCCCCTTTTAAATTTTTGTTTGTAGGCATGGAAAAACATAAATCACATCAAGGTAGTACTGACGAATAAGAAGAACCCTTGAGGTCATGAAATATTCGCAAATCACCGCAAAAAATCGAATACACTCCAAGTACTTTGCGTGCAATCAGTTTGGTGTATGAATGGCTAGTCCTCAATATCAATCTCTTCACGGCGGTGGGTGGGGGAAAAGAAAGGGCTTTTTTAGGGATTGGAGTGGCATTGGTAAGAGCTAGGAGGTTGGAGTACGATAATTCAAGATCAAGGTTAGGTAGAGCGATTATTCAAGAGAATCCCACCAAAGCTAAAGAAGCCAAAGGGCAATTACCGTATTTCCTCGAATAATAGCTGTCCCTCGATTAATCGCCTCCCTCGAATAATCGCCCCTTCCCCCCTCGCCATTTTCTCTTTCTCTTATCCCCTCCATCTCAAGATAAAAATTGATATCTTGGGTAACAAACAAGCTTTCATTTAATTGTTCACAACTGAATGGTTACAAAAGCACCGGGTTTTTTACAGTTTTTTCTATGGTAATGTTCATGAATTTCACTTCTTCCTTTATTGCTTGGTATAATGAAACAAAATATATGGGGCACGACCTCCTGTGAGAAATATTTGAAATAATCGGCCCCCTCGAATAATCGCCTTCGGCCTCGAATAATCGTCCCCTTTTGGTGTGAAAATGGAAATAATCGCCCCGGCTATTATTCGAGGAAATACGGTATCGGAGGGGCTATCATTCGAAGAAATCGCATCATTGCCTAGTGTGCTTAAGCTAGTTGTTATTAGACAATTTATATGGTAGGTTTGAATCAGATTACGAGTAGACTACTCGGCGAGACCGAAATGAACCACGAAGAAAAAAAGCCGCGTGAACTAGTTCACGAAATCTAGCTTCTTCTCGATTCTCGTCCCAGGATCATTTGCGTGGCCATTTTTTTCTCACGGTTTTCTTTCGAGTATAGGCGTACGGGCCGGGGGCACGGGGAACTGAAAACTCTCTTGCAGCGGGGATCAGTACCGGAATCTGTTACAGGAAATTATCTTCAGAGACATTAACAGCACTCAGAAGTTAGGTCTAACGATATCGTTTTAATCCAAACACACAACCAATTCAGGATAGTGGTATCTGGTCTCCTACCACGGGGGGAGCAACCAGAAAACAATTACAAAACACCAGTATACATGCTGGACTCAACTGAAACAAATGATCTAATATTTCGTTTAGTAATCTTACCTGCTATTGGATCCCAATAGTTCATTGCATGGGCTCTTGCTCATTGTTGTTCTAGGCTATTCCATCGTAGACAAGTTAACAAATTGATGTCAGTTTTTTTATGCGTCTGTCCTGTTATTGATCATGAATTTCGTCATAACATTTTCAAAGTAGTGTGGATCCACGAGGCGATAGCCGAGTGGATCCGCAGACTACTTTGACAATGTTATGACGAAATTCATTGTCAATAACAGGACAGACGCATTAAAAACTTACATCAATTTGTTTTTTTAGATAACAAATTGTCGAATTGCCCGCTCTCGCTCGCTGACGCGGTCGCATGAATTTCAAATTCATTTGTCTGTCCGCATATGGACAATAAAATTTAACCAATGAGCGCGCGTGAATTTCTGCAGTTATCGTAAATCATTTATTGTGCCCGTAAATATTAACTACATACAATTTCTGGTAGTTCTCACTACAAGGCGTTGCACGATAATACAGATAGAGCAGTGGTTTTCATGGGTATTGGAATTTCACTTAACTGCTAGCTGTTGGCTTTTTTATGACCTTTTATGGTTAAAAGTATCGGCAATCTTCCTTCACATTTGGAAAAGACACATATCGTTTTTGTGTGTCGTGTTTATACTCCGTTTGTCTTTGTGGACTGAACAGTGACAAAATAATCAAAGTAAACGAAGTCAAGTAGTTTGTTTTTGTGGTGGCGTCTGAAAAGAGCCGTTTAGAATGGCTCTACTGAAGAGCCAAACGCATTGCTAAAGCCAGCAGCGCATTCGGAGTCAGTC
>JAHPZR010028958.1:10000-20000 GCA_019787425.1 Platygyra sinensis | reverse complement strand
CGTATTCCGTGGATTTTCAGGTAACGTAGATTTTTATCCTCAGTCTACTCTGTGAAGTTCAAAACTTGATGAATGTTTTTGCATACATGATTCCTTCTGACGATTCGTCTGTGGCCTGTGATACCGGTGCAAAAAAATTGACGTTTTACGCGGCCAATACACAATCATGTACAAACTATATAAGCTTATATGCATGTATGAAAGTCTAATTTTTGCCTGCTGTACGATCTTAGATGCAATGTTACACTTAGCTCGTGGTTTTTAAAATTCTGGATTTACGATTATATATGGGTAACAGGATAATCCTGCGAAGTTATCGTGATCTTCGTGAACATTTTCGAAAGAAACTTCTGAGCAATGGTGCATTTCTTGTACATTACGTACGTTGTGGCTTAACTTATTCAATCACGTCTTAGGCTGAAAAATTGACTGACTCTTGGTCTTCAGTTGAAATGCTTCAAATATCAGAAAGCTCTGTCAATTAATGGCTGGACTGTACACTTGAAGTTAGCTCCTAACAATAGTGGGCGAAGTGGAAGTACTGTATCAATGAAAACAAATCTTGGTGTGAATTTTGAACTGGGTCACACTGAAGGAGAATCAATACTGTTTATAACCCACCCATTAATTTTTGAGTGATTTTATTGGCTACTTTACATCACATGGTAAAAGCCTCCGCACATTTATCTCGCAATAGCCCCCGCCCAAGAGATATTTGTCCTCCGATTGTTTCCGTCGAGGAGAAACATAATCAGCACAAGAATTTCAACTTTTCTTTTCTCTTATTTAATATGGAAGGAAACCAAACTAGTGTTATTGAGTCTAGCTAGTGCTGGTGACATTAAAAAGCTGATGGCAAGTGTTGTTCAGGAAAGTACCACAAAGTCACCAAAATATGCTGTCAATGTCTTTGAAGGTGGAGAAAGTCACAAGTAGACTTTCAATATTTAGTCTTATGTAAATTTAAACCGATTCATTTTACAAAATAAAGATTTAATACAATGTGATAACTAACTATAAAATAAACCAACCGTTCATGTCCGACTTTAGCGTGGAGGAAGGAGAGAAAAATTCCAATCGCACTTGTAATCATGGAGCTGGCAGAATTGTCAACCATGTTGAAACCTGTTTACGCAGAAGCGAGAAAAGTCAGAGGAAGGAAAACCATACAGTCGCAACACTGTGAAAGCCAATTTGTTCTGGGCTGGACAGATTTTTTTTCTGGTTCTCTTCAAAGAAAGCTGTTTTCCATTATTCGGGATAAGTATTCAAGCCGGCAAACGAAGCTCTAGATCCATCACTGAAAGATCTTGAGCGACAGGGATTGATTTCTCTCACAAAGCACAAGCGTCCAATTTCTGGACAGTGAAGACCTTGAAGTCCTCTATGCAGCAAATCAGCTTGTTCATAGTTTCCTTTGGGTCTCCTTGCCATTGTTAAATCTATTCTTTCTATTTTTTGTTGTTTTCATTATATTTGGGTTGTGGCAAAATAAAATAAGTATAAAAAAATGTAAATATTTAAAGCCTTACTAATATTTACAGCTTTCAACTTTCGTGTTAAATATTCGTACATTAACTTGTAATGTAAAACGTAAAAGCTAATTTGTACTAAAAGTATACTTTTTTTTATGAACATTATTCTAAGCAGGAAACTCATATAAAAGTGAACATTTGCAATCACATGCTTGTTCATGGTAAACAGACTCCGTGTGACTGGTTTGAGTATTCCCCCTGGCCTGATGAATAAAGCAGACAGTATTTATATTTCCGTTCCCAGGTTAAGGCTCACTCCTATGGATCTGGCCTTCAGAGTACTCTTCCACCCATTCCAAACAATATTCGACCAGATAAAGACGGAGCTATCTGTTGTGACTGAAACTAAATCAATAAATACAATCAAATACAGCTGTTTCCGTCGTTAACATCCCAAAGCCTAGGTGATCATGTTTGTGAACATATAAAATATAAACAAGGAAGCAGTCCAGAATTTGACTTGTAAGCAAGCACACCAAATGCAAAGTTAAGAGGTCAAACTCAACAAGCTAACACACCAAACGGGGGGTGAGAACTCTAACAAACGCTGTTTGAGCAATACTAGGTCTTAAATTAGGTCGTCCCGGAAATTTGGATCATCCTCCCGAACTTTTGGGAAACGTCAAATAAAATTTCCTTCGATGTCCCGATCTTTTTCTACAATGTTCCGGAATTATAGCGCATTTCCCGGAAAAATTTCTAAGTGTCCCGATTCCCGCAGAAATCTTCAGATTCCCAGAACAATTTTGGCTTTGTCCCGAAACAGCGTTTGTTAGAGTTGTCACCCCCCGTACACCAAGGTGCAAGACTGCAAATTAGGAAGGTGGTCTTTGTGGACTGCAACAGAAAACCGGAGAAAAACCCTTGGAACAAGGACGAAAACCAACAACAAACTCAAGTTACCCACTTATGACGCAGGGTCTGGGAATCGAATCTGGAACACATGCGAGCGCTCTCACCACTGCACCATCCTTGATCCCTTAAGGTCTCTCTCACAATTTAGCCACATAGAGCTAAGTTGTTTCTTTTTTTAACTTGGAGCAAGGTCCATTTAATTCTTGAAATAAGACTGACTTTTCTGTGGTAACTGTGGTTTGAAGTAGCCTTACAGGGGTTTCTAAGCAACAGATGTGTATTGGCTAGCTCTTGGCCATTGTGCTTCTTTTTTCATTATGAATTAAGTTTTCATTTTTCTACTCGCAGTTATGGCACCTCCTCAGCTTCGTGGTTTTGTGCAAAAAGGTCTTCAAAGGGCTATTATAAGATCTATAGTCGTTGGCATTGCTGCTGGTTGTGTATGGAAGTTTGGCTATGCAGATCCTAAGAGAAGGAAGTATGAAGACTTTTACAAGAACTATGATGCTGTGAAAGTAGCCCAAGAAATGTATCTAGAGTCGCAGGCTGAAGAGGGAGCATGAGAGGTATAGATTTTAGAACTGCGATTATATACTAGTATATTTGTTGAGGAGTAGTATGTACAGAGACATCATTGTCAATGTTGATTGTTTACCATTACTGAAAAAAGTCTGAAATTTTTGGTGAGAATGTAAATTGCAAGACAATTTTGGCTCAACTGACCAGAAAATTTTTGAATTAAATAGAACACCTGTATATTGTAGCTCAAAATTTGCAACTAAAGTAAAAAATCCTAGTGGAAATGTACTTACCATTTGCAATTGAAGGCTTCGGTGGAAAAAGGGCGCTAGGTTTTTTACTCAAAAGTGAACTTTGTCAGAAACGCTCCAAATTTGCATTGAGTTTTGTTTACGTGTGTCAAACAATTTTCTGCATGTTTTTTCGCTGAAGTTTGCTTCGTTTTCGAGATATTATGTATGCAGAAAAACCTGTATTTGTTGACACGTCAGCACGTGACCACAAAGACGGCAATTTCACTTAAAATCCTGCAAATTATTGATCTTTCGCAACATGTAACCTTAAAAGATGTTGATTTCAGGTTAAAACCGTTAACATTTTGATTTCACGTTAGCGTGCGACCGCAAAGACGTTAATTTCCCCCAATGCACAAGCTAGACAACGTTGATATCAGGTCATTTACGGACAGTTAAAACTGATTTTGATTTCACATTATCATGCCACCGCAAGGACTTGAGAGTTCCCAGTTTTATTACAGTAAGGGTTACCGCTCGAAACTAGGGTAAGCATTGAAGGTTAGGGTTACAGAACAAGGTTAGGCTTAGAGTTAACAAACGTTTAGGGTTACCGCTTGAAACTAGGGTTAGCATTGAAGGTTAGGGTTACAGAACAAGGTTAGGCTTAGAGTTAACGTTTAGGTTTACCGCTTGAAACTAGGGTTAGCGTGAAGGGTGAGGGTGATTGCCTAGGGTTAGCGCTAGCGCCGCTTCGTTGTTAGGGTTAGCGCTTCGGATTAGCTGAGGTTAGAGTTAAGGTCAGGACACGTTAGGGTTAGTGCAGTGTTAGGCCAAGGAAAACAATCAAGATGTAACCTTAAAAAATGTTGATTTCAGGTTTTTAAAACTGTTAAAATTGTGATTTCACGTTATCACGCGACCGCAAAGACGCTAATTTCACTCAAATTACAGCCAAATGTGAACTTAACGCAATTTCACGTTAAGGCATGACGGCAAGGATGTTGATTTCACTTCAAAACGAGCAAGCTGTTCATTTCACCCAGTGCGTAAACTCAAAGACGGCAATTTTAGGCCTAAATGGGTTAAAATGTTGATTTCACGTTAAAGTGTGACAGCAAGGATGCTGATTTAACTTCTAAACGAACAAACTGTTCATTTCACGCAGCGCGTTAACTTCAAAAACGTCGATTTCAGGCCTAGAAAGGTTAAAATGTTGATTAAAGCATGACAGCAAGGATGTTGATTCACTTAAAAACAAGCAAAATTGCCATTTCACACAGCGCATAAGCTCAAAAACGGCAATTTCAGGCTTAAATAGGTTAAAATGTTGATTTCACTTTTAAGCATCACAGCAACTAGGATCTCTATTTCATTTTAACTGCCTGCAACATATAAACTTAAAAATGTAGGGCTGGCTGACAGATTAACAGATTAACCCTTCTGTGCAACGTACAGGTCTCCTTACATCTGCATGGCCCCTGATCCCAGAAGTTTAAAACACTACAAATCATGCCGATTTGAAGTAAAATCAACGCAACCTGGATCACAGATCTATGTTTCAAACGATCGCTTCTTCTTGGCCATTATTACGTTGGAATAAAAAAGGAAAAAACACGCTCTGTAGTTAGTTAAACTGTGATTTCATGAGTCTTGTCTTGTCTTGTCTTACCGAACGTGATCGAAATGCATGCCAGGAAGGTTCTGTTACACCTCGTGTGCATAAAAGCAGTTCTCATTTTCCAAACTTTGATGCTAGCAACGCTTGGCAAATGGGCCACAACTCGCGACAGGGTTTTATTCTTGGGCAAGAACTACTCTTGGACTTTGCTGCCTGGATCAACCCGACTTCAAATGAAGATAACTTGCCGCTTATATCAGTTGCGTTTGAAGTTACAGAACACATTTTGCTTCTTTAAAACGTGTTGGTGACTTACGGGTTATCAAGGCTTTATGATGCCTATCAACCACCAGGCAGGCGACAAGGTACTTAAAAACAATGCTTAAGATCTTAATCGAAAGAGCTGTAATTTATCACTTCTCTTTGCTTTTATGTTCGATCGAAATTCTCGTGTTGTGTTTCACGTCACAATAACCTCTATTTAATATCTCTCCAGACTCCAGCTTTATACGCAATTTTTTTAAATAGATATCTTAATTTTTGAAAGAAGTAAAGGAACAGAATGGAAAAAAAAAATTGAGCAACCTCGTATCGAACTGGTGCCTCGGCAAAACAAATTCAAATCTGGCCCGTTCAGCGCCTTATCCGCTTGAGCTAATGAAGCAGTAGTAAGGGCGTTAGGTATTATAGTGACTTAATCGCTTAGCAAAACAAAAGGTTTCTTTTGTTTTTCATCCAACAAAAGGTCCCCAGAGGATGCCCTTGCAAAAAATGTGTTTTTTTGCATATGTAATATCTCGAAAACGAAGCAAACTTCAGGGAAAAAACATGCAGAACATTGTTTGACACACGTAAACAAAACTGCATGCGAAATTTGGAGCGTTTTTGACACGCTTCACTTTTGAGTAAAAAACCTAACGCCCTTTTTCCACCGAGGCCTTCAATTATCTTGAGTGTCATTATATGGAACTCATCCTAGTCTTTGTACTGTGTTTGCCAATCTGACATTTTTTCTTTCCATTTGTACAAATTAATGGTTGATGAACTGCTTTCTTTGTGCAAGTTGTAAGTAACCGTTTTCACTAGTGTCGTCATCATCATCATCATTGCTGGTATCTGTCATGATCCAAAACTTCTCTATTTGTCATTAGTATTTAACTTTGCTTATAAAAAACAAAATTTAGTAACAGCAAAAAAAAAAAAAAGAATAATAATAATGCAACCAACTATCTGTGGGTAATTAATATTTAAACTGAGTCCTGAAGAATTCAGTAGTCAGTAGAGTGAAAAGTGGTTTGTGCCATGCTATTTTACTTGTCATCTCAGTCAGTTTTGTGATGTTGAGTTTTGATAAATATTGCATCGCAGATAAACACTGTTGCTTCAAATCACTGCCGGCCTGGGTATTTATTTAATTGCTGTCTTGACCCAGCATTTATTTAACCTGACATTTTGTTTTGGGACAGTCCAGTATTTAATGAAGAAAATACAGACTTGTTGTTTCCCTTTGGGATGGAACGGAGGTGGATAGGCTAAGCAAATCATTCCAAGCAAATCAATGTTGATCAGAAAAGAAGTTACTTGTATGGAACAGTTCCTTATCCCACAGTTTGTCCAATGTTCAAAACTAAGAAAAGTTTCCAAGTTTGTAAGAGGGAAAAGATCTGTCCACTTCAGATTTATATAAAATTGTGACAATGTAGCACCAGCAATACGTATGTCAGGCCAGACTAAATATGAAATGGTCTAAAGAAAATGCACATTCATCACCCATGCATACAGCATTCATAAAACTGATTCTTTCCTTTGCAGATCTGCTGACTTTGAAGAAATTTGTGGAAGTTGCAATTTTGCATGCTTGTTTACACAAATGTATCTTTACTTTTGTGTCAATAATATTTTTTAGGATAAGTTGATAAGACTGTCATGCTGAGGCTAAAATTAAACTGTGAATATTGTGTAAACACTTTAAATGGTTTTGTGTTACTTCAGTTGTCTGATTAACCTGTTATTTGAGTGGAATTTGTTTGAAATAAACTGCAATATGCAATGGTCTTGACCATTCAATATAGGTATTTGTCCTTTCTAAAGGCCCACACAAATAAGACATGTAGTTGCAGTATGCAGTAACACTATTTTCCAAAATTGTTTTTCTTAACCACAAAATTGTAAATTAAATGAGGCTTACCTGTAAGGTGAAGTTTAATTGAGGTTCTGCCAGGTCATCACAGCAGCAGAGATTAAACTGCCTAGGTAGATTTACTATCTTTCCTCTCAGTTTTGAGATGACACTGGATGTATCTGATGGTAGGAGGAAGGAACTAAACTCCAGATTGTCCTGTGCTAAAAGACCAGCATGGCCAATACACGATGGTCTGTTGCTTGGGCTTTTGCTCCCGCAAGTATAATGAATTCAATATTTGAGTCAAAAAGGAAAACTTTATATTTCAAATGAAGCAAGACTTCAGAACATCTTAATTGGAGAAATTTGTTTTTATATTTTGACCACTGAAAAGGTATTTTTGACTTTTCTGGAAAAAATGATGACGTAAATGACACCTATTTTTAGTAACATCGTTAAATATTTGAAAAGCACTGTTCAAAATGGTACAGGCATTTTTGTCACAGCAAAACAATATTTACAGTGAAAACCCCATCTCAATCAGATAAAACGGCGTAGAGTTACAGGCAATTAAAGAAATTCCAATTTCCCACCACATGACCATATATGGTCAAAATTAAGGGGGTTTTAAATGCAAAAACAATGAATGTATTCACATGGAGAAAAGACAAAGCTGCAAAGGATCAAAATTGTAGTTTTTTTGACTTGACATATGTGGTGCTATGACACATATTTCATCACGAAATACGTCATTATGACGTCATGATGACGTATTTTGTGATGAAATACACGCCATAGCACAACATATGTCAAGTCAAAAAACTACAATTTTGATTTTATGTCTATTTGTCTTTTCTCCGTTGCCAATACATCCATTGTTTTCGCGTTTAAAACCCCCTTAATTTTGACCATATATGGTCATGTGGTGCGAAATTTGCATTTTTTTAATTATCTGTTACTCTAAGACATTTTATCGGATTGAGATGGGGTTTTCACCAGAAATCATAGAATTCTATGTAGAATACTATTATCAAGTTTTTACTATTTCGTTCCTAAATTTCTTTCAAATACCAAATTTGGACATCATATATGACGTCACAATAGCAGTCACGTAGGATGAAACAAACACCAATAAATAGGTAATTTATCGACCTACTTGCCTGCCAAGTTTAGTTACATTCAATGGATTCTACTTCTGTCTATGGCCTATAACTCTTAGTTTTGGAAGGAACGGGGAGGAAAAGCCCTAGCAACCGACCATCGTGATATGGCAATGCAAGCACAAAATTGACTGGCTACACACATGCGCTGTCTCATGGAATCTCTGCTGCAATGACCTGGTAGAATGATTAAACATTAACCATGGAATGTTTGAATAAACCATGTTCCACAGATTTACATTTTTCCTTGAATTTTCAGTAGAGGTGCAGGATTGGGGAGGCCTCCCATGTTGTCTGAAGATCTGAATTTAACCTCTAAAGAGGACCAGTCTGGGTGTCACTCATTAGTCGACCAGACTTGAGAGATTGGCAGAAATCAAGGCTAAAAACAGAAATAAAAGGGTTTCTTTTATTAATTCTTTCCATGAGTGCTCCCAGAAAGATACTTTTACAGCTAAAAATGGTGATGTTTCATCATCAACATCCTTAGTGAGACAAGAATCCTTGATTTGTACCCCAAAGCGAGATGATAAGCATCTTTGACAAGTTTCTCCAAAGGTGCAGACTTCCTTGGAAACATCCTTGAAATATTATGATTCAGACCATAGTGAAAAAGACTTTTTTTATGGACGTGGCAACCATTTTGATTTCTAGTGAATTGAGGCATTGTGGGATGTTCGGAGGGCAAATTAGTATGTGTATGCCCCCCTAAGCATCCCATAATAGCTATTTATAATGATGAATTTTACGATAACTGCAGAAATCCTCACGCGCTCATTGGCTAATTGTTATTGTCCATAAGCGGACAGACACATGAAGTTATAAGTGCCGCGAACAGTTTGAAAATTTGTTATTGTAAAAAACAAATTGATGACAGTTTTTAATGCGTCTGTCCTGTTATTGACAATGAATTTCGTCATAACATTGTCAAAGTAGTCTGCGGATCTATCGCCTTGTGGATCCACAGCTACTTTGTCAATGTTATGACAAAATTCTTGGACAATAACAGGACAGACGCATGAAAAACTGATGTCAATTTCTTACATTATCGTAAATTTAAGGATGTTCGCGCGAAAATTTTCCAGTCGATAGAATTTTTTTAAATTTTTACTGCAGGCAGATAATGAGTTACTTGTGCCAGAAATGCAAAAAAAATCGGGGGTCACCGTCTTCGTTTCAGAGATAAAGCGTGTGGGAAAGTATACTGATTTCGAAAAATTGTTCCATATAATTCAGCACCGTCTGCAGGGGTTTATATTTAAAAATATCGAAGGTGAGTCAAAGAAGGCAAACGATCTTAGTCATATTTTGTAGGAGTGGGTCTGTTGCGTAAATAATTCCAAATGTTACTAACGTTTTCACAAAATTTAACCTTTTAAGAGGCATTTGAAACCGCCGCGCAGATGCACGAAGAACTAATAAGAACGGAATTCGACAGTGCATTTTGCCAAAAATACAAACTTCTAGTCGATAGATTTTCTTCATTTTTTCCCTAAACGTAGAAAATCTGTAGAGAAAATGATCCATCGAAAGAAAACTTGGGGTCACCGTACGTCCAAGATCGTTAAATCCAGGCAAAGCTCTAGCAATGGCCACCTGCCCTATCATTTGTTTATTTTATGACTTAGCGCGCGCTCATGCATGACGTGGCATGTGAGTTTGCGTGCGCAGTAAGGATGTGCAGAAACAATGGCTGGATGGCTGGATATCGGCCTTGTTCTTTTTTGTTCTTTTTTTGTGACTTTATGGACTCAACTCCATCTCAGTCCATAAACATGCAAAAAAGAACTTGGCCAGTATCCAGCCATCTTGATGGTCTTCACACTTGCTCAATAACCCATATGTAATTTGGACAAGCTTGTTCCATGTGTTTAGTGAGTTGAGGTGCAGCACAAAAACAAAATGGCAAGTGAAAAAGAGAGGTTCTTTCCTCCACTGCACTATTCTTTTCCTCT
>JAHPZR010028958.1:0-5000 GCA_019787425.1 Platygyra sinensis | reverse complement strand
GACACAGGAGGCGCGAAATTTATGATGCGTACACGGGCAATTTTTGGGAAGGCGCGATGCAAACCGTTGCGGCAGTGTTCGATTCACATGGTTCCCTTTGGCACGGTAAGTGCGGTAATTTATGATCACTCTATTTTCCATGTCGGATTGTTATGCAAGTGCGAAGGTTTACACATCGTAGTGTTTTCTCTTAATTTTCATTAAAAAAAAAACCGTGCGCGCGACAGAGTGTTCTGAAAGCTTAAAACCAAAATTTTGATGAGCTTATTAAGCTTAATTATATTTGGTGCGGTTTCTGTTTATAGTTTTCACGTTCTGGCATTTTTAATTGCATCAGGGTGTGTAAATATGATTATTCAAGTATACAGAGCCAAATTTTCATGTGAGATGGATAACATTTTTTTTTGCACTTCATAGTTTTGCTTGCATGATTTCAGCCTGTGTGATCTTGAAATCGGAGCACAGGAAATTCTCCATTACTCCTGGGGGTAAATCAGTTAGTTATTGGCGCAGCTATTTTAAACCTTTTTTGCTTGAATAAGTAGGTTGTCGTTTACCCATAGAATGTTCCCATGAGATAAAGCACCAATTTTTAATTCCTAACATACTATCTCCTATCATTTAATATAACACGGTTAGTAATAACTTAAATAAATTTTATTAGCTCTGACACGTGCATTGATTAAATAAGAACCGGAAGTGGTTGACCTGCGACGGTCAAGGTAAACCTTGAACAGAACGTAGTGAGGTTGAAATCACATCCCTAAACATCAGTATCATTTCATTTGTATTATACTGACCTAACATGTGCCAAGCATTTGAAATCAGTCTTATCACTTGGTGATAGGGGAACTCAGAAAGGATAATTAGTCACAGGCTAATATTTTCTATATAAATCAAAGTGTTTTTGCTATATTTCATTCATAAGAATATTAAGGCTGAAGTTTGCAGCATTTAAGAATCTGTTAGGAATATAAACACGAGGCTGAGATTTTGAAAATGATATGATTTTGCGTGTTGAAAAAAAATCAGCTATTTTCATTTATGTCACGGTATCTCTGTGAGGAAAGCATTTTTTTAAAGCTTAAAATGGTCAAGTGTCATCTGACGTGGCATTTGCCACAACAATGGTAAGGGATAGAGCAAACGATACAGAGCTAGACACCAAATGTTTGTAACTGATAGCCCACTACATTCTAAAACGTTCTAAAATGGAACTTTGGGCAGAAAAGCAATCTTCTTATGAGAAAAAGAGTGTACTTTTTACATGTGGTATAGATGTTACAATGTTTGTTCTCAGAAAATATCCATGCACATCTCAATGATTAGAAGTCATTGGAAATTCTGAGGGGGGTGGGGGGGGGGGGGATTTAGAAAGCCAACATTTTTGTAAAGTAAACTATGCATCTGAATGGAACTTCTGCAGGGATGGGTAGGGGATTTTGTGGGAGGGGTATCATGAATATTTTCTGTAACAACACAATGTAAAGGGGAAAAGCCAGGATTTTCCAAGGGGAGAATCATACTGCAGTGTCAAAGTGAGGGGACTTACCGAGACTGTTGCGAATTCGTTGTTTAAAGTGGCAGGTAGTTTGCAGTCTAAACAGAACGCAGGGTTGTTGAAACTACAAGGTTATTTATTCCAGATGAACGCAGTAATTCCACACAAAACTTCTTAACAAGCACACGCTAGGCTTGCAAATTATTCTTCGACTTCGTCACTCTTGTCTAAACACGGCCTCTTGCCAGATATCCACATAACCTCTCTTTTACACTTCAACAAACATGACCTCTGTCATCACCTTACATGCGACCTTCGTCACACTTCCGTAAACACTACTGACTCACGAGATAATTCTCTCTATTAAACGCTCCTACGAAAAAAACACTTAAAAACTGCACCGATTCGCTTATATACTTTACAGCATAAGATTCTAGATCTTTCCGGCTCTACTAAATAAAGTAACATTACAAAGTAGAACGTCTATTTACAGCAGCAGAGGTAAACGACTAAAATAAATTGCTTAAGTCACCGTGACACAAGACTAATTAAATAATTTTGCATATGGACGAAACTTCTAGACCAAATTAGCATATACATGAACCTTCCATTTCGTGCAATAATTTTTCGTAACACAGACTGTGATGGGGTAATTTTTGCCACCTGTTGTGGGTTGTTTGCTTAAAAAAGGGCAAAAAGGGCCCTCCTGGCTTCTCCCTTGATGCAACTGTATTTTGTCTCGGTATCTCTGTGAGGAGAGCATTTTTTTAAAGCAATAATTGAATGGCTTTGTGCAAGACAGTCGTAAGTGACTTTTTAGGGTAAAATTTTTTCCTTCAAAAGTGCCTGAATTTTTGCATGTGCTTTTCAATTAAGTAGTAAAACATTCCCTTGTATTTTTTCGGCTGGTTTGCACTTTGCTTCTGAGAAAAACGAAGTCAAAATATCGAAGCGTGCACAATGAATGCATTACAAAGCGGAACAAGAGCATTTCAGCCAAAAAAAAGATACAGGAGAATATTTTTCTACTAAAGCACATGCAAAAATTCAGGCACTTTTGAAGGAAAAAAATTTTACCCGAAAAAGTCACTTATGACTGTCTTGCACCAAGCCATTCAATTGTCAAGTGTCATCTGACGCGACATTTGACACAACAATGAAAAGAGTGCATACACAGTACAATTTTATTGGATCTTGCAAAGTTATACCTGGCACAAAATATGATCAACAAAAAGCGTAGAGTTTTTGGGCTCCTCTACAACCTCTACAACTTCTTGTACATCTGAGTGGCCAGGAACAAAACTTACAGTTCAGTATCGTACTATGTAAATCTACTCAAGAGAAATCTGCTCCACTCGACTCTAACAACTATACCACGCTACCTACTCTACTCTAATCTAGTGTACTCAACTCTACTCTCTTCTACGATGGTCTACTAGAGGTTCTTCTACTCTCCTCTACTCATCTCAACTCTACTCTACTCTACTCTACAGGTTGTTCTACTTTACGCTAAAACCCGAACTCTTCGCTACTCTACTGCTACTAGTCTACTCTACTCTACTCTACTCTACTCTTAGTCTTCTCTACTCTATCTCTACCTGTACTTTGCTCTATATACTACTCTACTCTACTCTACTATACTCTACTGTATGCTTCTGTAATGTGCTCTACTCTACTCTACTCTACTCTACTCTACTCTACTCTACTCTACTCTACTCTACTCTACTCTACTCTACTCTACTCTACTCTATTCTAACTCTACTCTACCCTACTCTACTCTAATCTACTACTGTACTGTACTCTACTATACTCTACTCTACTCTACTCTACTTTACTCTACTGTACTCGACTGTACTCTACTATACTCTACTCTACTCTACACTTCTGTAATGTGCTCTACTCCACTCTACTCTACTATACTCTACTCTACTGTACTCTACTGTACTCTACTCTACTATACTGTACACTTCTGTACACTCTGTACACTTCTGTAATGTGCTCTACTCTACTCTACTCTACTCTAGTACTCTACTCTACTATACTCTACTGTACACTTCTGTAATGTGCTCTACTCTACTCTACTCTACTCTAGTGTAGAGTAGAGTACAGTAGAGTAGAGTAGAGTAGATTAGAGTAGGGTATAGTACAGTACAGTAGATTAGAGTACAGTAGAGTACAGTACAGTACAGTACAGTAGAGTAGGGTAGAGTACAGTAGAGTAGAGTACAGTAGAGTAGAGTATAGTAGAGTAGAGTAGAATAGCGTAGAGTTGAGTAGAGTAGAGTAGAGTCGAGTAGAGTAGAGTAGAGAAGAGTAGAGTGCAGTAGAGTAGAGTAGAGTAGAGTAGAGTAGAGTAGAGTAGAGTAGAGTAGAGTAGAGTAGAGTAGAGTTATAGAGAGGAAAATGATTATAAGTCTACTTGGTATATAGGGAGTACAGTCTGTAGAGGCCCAAAAACTCTACGCTTTTTTTCAATCATATTTTGGGACACATTTGTGCAAAGTCAGTTGAAACCTGCTTAAGGTATCATGGTAGGTGGATTTTCATGAAAAAAATTATGTGAAAAATCTTTTTTTCGCTGTTCAAACTGAGAGGACTAAGAAAAATAATTTGCAAAAAGAATGGAGAAAAAGCTTTTTTACTTTTTACAATAAGGAGGAAAACTATTTTTGAATCTCATGAAACTTCTTATGGTGCATTGACAGCTGTAATTACGATTCACCGCCAGTTGTTTACATGTAATGCAAATTGCAGTGTGATATTTTATTTCCACACGTGAACTGTTTCTCGATCTGGTTATTTCATTGCAAGTTAGCTTTCGTTCTTGTCAAATTTTCTTTATGTCAAGACCACTTAAACCCACAAGAAAACTTCTTGCTCATTTTCGTCTCCCAAGAAGCCAAAGAGGGGAAAATCTGGTGGAACCAGCAGGTTCAGTGTCTAACAAGATCTTTGGCTCCAGATCTGAGCGACCGTGGGTCGCATTGTTTTAATCTAAGAGGAATAGTTGAAGGAATTCGAGGACACTAGTTACTGATGAAGCTGAAGGTCACAATACAACAAGTGGTAGTTGCACGAAATGGCTGGGAACGGAGGCGATTCTGAAACTTCCACTGCGAGAGAGTCAAGCACAGGCCGATGTAGATGTAGACGATGTAGATCTTGCAGTTAATTTTTGGTTTCAGTTAATTTTCATAATTTAACCAGTTAGTTTTTTTCTAACTAGGTGATTTTATTTTTAACTGGTTAGCTTTTTGTAACCAGGTGATTTTATTTTTAACTTAAGTTAGTTTTTTTTTCTAACTAGTTGATTTTTATTTGTAACTGGTTCATATTTTTCAAACTGGGTTGAAATTTTCAAACCAGGTTAATTTGCGTCAAAGGGGAGGGTGAGTCTGGGACCAATAACTTATTAGACCAACAAGTATGAGCAAATTTGCAACAATTGCTTGTGTGGCATAGTGGAGATGAAGATGGACTTCAAAGTCAGAGGTCTGGA
>JAHPZR010028956.1:0-14757 GCA_019787425.1 Platygyra sinensis | reverse complement strand
ATAGACTATGCCGGAGCTTTTAAGCTTTTGCGTGACGCGGTATTTGCATGACCGCCGAGAGAGCTGTCATGTTCGTTAAAAAAAGTGACTTTTTTCGGTGAATTTGGCTACCTAAAAAGTTCATGTATTAGAAAAAGTATTATTTCAATGTTCTTGAGTTCCTCGAGAGACAAATTCATGCTTTGATAGCAAAACTCAGTGACAAATGTTTCTATTGGTTTCCGGCCGCCATGTTCGAGCCCATCCGGACGGGCTCCAGCATGGCGGCTCCATACAAATCACTATAATTTAGGGCCTCTTCATATGAGCCCGGTCGACCGGGCTGGCTCGGTTTCCGAGATCTCGACTCGCTTCTCTTTTCTTTGTAAAAATATCGATGTGTTCATATGAGAGGCCGGGCTGGCCCGGTTACCCAGATCTCGGTCTTTGCGACCGAGATCTCGGTCGTAACCGGAATGAAAATTTTCCCATATGAACACTCCAGCCCGGTGACCGGGACGAAACTTTTTAAACAAAATAGCTTCGCACTCACAACGTAGCGGCCAAAATGGCATAATTTTGGTCTTGTATGTATTTCCACTTTAGAAGTATGCGAATTAGCTTTATTAGTAAAATTACAAGAGCCCACAAAGCTATGACTGTCGCGAACAATACAAATTTATGTTCTAACCGTTTTGGTCGTGTTTTTTTCTGTTTTTTGAATTCATCGCGGTCGACCGGGCTGAAATTTCCCATATGAACACACCAAAGAATTTGTCCCGGTAACTTGGGGAGCCAGCCCGGTTACCGGGCTCATATGAACAGGCCCTAAATTTGGGTAAAACATTTCTCCCCATATCTTGCTTAAGAAAACTTGCTGTGACCTGAATTTTGGCGAGAGAGTTTGCATCTTGACCTTCTATCTTTTTCTGAACGGTTTTGATTTTTATTTCGATCTATTTTGAATGGCGTGTCTACCCGCCTGGTCTGCCCGGATGTTCTTTGGAGTGCTCAGAAGAGAAGGGGAAGAAATAACGGGAAGTTACCTTTTTTCTCGGTTTGGACATGCATTCCCTTGGTCCTTTGCACTCTAGCTTCGAGTAGTCTATGGTTTCTTGATCCAACGTATACCAGCAGGTTCATCGTTCCAGTTCAGCTTGCTTAAACATTTTACTGCTTAAAATAGCATTAATCGCCTCCCTAAGGCTCGTACAGTGAGCACTTTTGATTGAAATTGGATCATCAATTTTTTACAATTATTTTTCTCCACTTTAAGCAGGCAAAAAACTAAATTCAAAAGGCGCGGTTCTCTAATAGTAGGTGGTCTTATGGGAAATCCTGGCGCCAAGTTGCAACTTCAGGTCGTCTTGCCTAATACTCTATTCTTGTTCCTTTTTTGTTGGTCATCATCACAGTCCTTATCATGCCGTTTAAGGTGGCCGAACACAGTTTTCGCGCGCGCTTTTGCTGATGCAATTCAGCACGTGCACAAGGATTTCAAAAAACAAATAAGCCGTCAATAGAGCGATCATTTTATTTACTCAACACTCGCACTATCTGTGTTATTTTTCTCTATAATTGAAAGCAGTGTATTGATGGCTTTAGTCTTTCATTACAAAGATACGTTAAAAAAGGTAACGATGCAAAGAACCCAGCAATTTTCAGCTTTTGTTTGTGACTGAAGGAACCCAGTTAAATGCAGCGCATGTGTAGTAAGTCGAAAAAATTGCGATTGAGGGAAAAATTGACTTTCGGAGATACGCCTATTTCTCGAGAACCACTCATTAGAATTTCACGAAATTTAGAGCGAAAATACTTTAGGAAATAAGTAACTGGAGGATTAAAAAAAAATTAAAATTTAACAAAGGAAATTCAAGATATGCCAGTGAACCTTCAACGAGGGATAATTAAAGATCTGTTTGTTAAATTATTATTAAAATAGCGCTAACATGTGAGTATCATTACAAGCTTGTTGCATGCAAATTATAAAGAAAATCTAATGACTAGATTTTCTGCAAATAAACAAAACCGATTTTAAACGCCTGTTTATAATTAATCATGTTGCCATGGCAACGGCACATACGACAGTTTAATTATCAAAAAGTTGAAGTTTGTGTTGTTAACTTGCTTGCTGCCATTTTTGGCGACCAAAGGATCAAGGGTTTTAGAAGCAAAGGTAAATGAAACAGAGGTATCAAAAACTGTGTTCAGCCACCTTAACACATAAAACCCTTCCTTGTATTGTTGCTAGGCTACAAAGCAGGCTAGATTGCGTCTGCTCTTCAAGTAACATTTTTGACTATTAACGACGGGATTTGATGCTTAGAATAAAATGAATTTTAAGGATAATGTCACAAATTTCAATTTGAAGTCATTTGATCTGATTTTAAAAGTTCCCCAGTTCCACTAAATAGAAGGTTCCCTCAAATAGCTGCGTCGTCCGTGACGAGGATTCTCCTGTCAATTACTAAATTAAGCTTTTCATGTGTAAACAAGTGCTAATTTAGGAACTGGTGCTAAACCTATTTTACTTTTGAGTCCAGTTTCAGCCTAGCTCACAACTTATATTTCAATTTTAAGGAAATCGATACATATAGCAGCGGCTAAATTTTGCAATAACTAACACCTGCTAAAAATAGTAACATTACGCCGTGCTCTATTTCCTTGTGCAAATTTATAGAAACTAAGTAAAAAGCTGCAGTATGGAACTCGTGGATTAGAGAAGCTGATATAATTCTTCATTGAAATACTTCTTACAACTACTTACACTATTACCTAATTTCAGAACTTAGGAACTTGCTAAATCTGTTTTGTTTTGACTCTTGTTTTGAAACCTTTTTTAATTCATCACAATACCTCAAAAAACCGATCAGCGGTCAGTCACGAGGAACGCTATTTCCTGTCTTTCTTTGTTTCAAATTCCAAGAAATAGGGAAAGTAAATTAGGTTTTGAGCCTTTTTGGAACTTGCCTAGTGTTTAGAGAAAATGATTTCATCACTAAATTGCTGCTTGCCGAAAGTAATAACGAGCAATTATAGTATCGAACATCGCTAAAAAACGCTTATAGGTCACGGTCACGGCACCATAACGAGCGGAAGTAATTTTTCAATATTTCACTTCCGTTTCAAAACAGAGAGCATTCTGGGATCTCGCAGGCAGATGTCGATGTTATGATGTTGTGAAAATGTCGTCGGCGGGTTGGAGAAAGAAACATAATCTCAGAAGCCCGGGATAACAAACAAACATGAAGAAGAAGAAGTTTAAGTTTGACGTTAACTTTAAGTTAAACCAGCTATCGAGTGTTCCGTTCGTGAGCGGCGTCCTATTCGCCAAAATGAGGTTACTGGAAGGTGGAAATTTCACGAGCTTTTCAACGAGGTATAAAGCTTATTAGTTGTTGAGTACTGTGAGAAAGGCACGGCTGTTAAAGGGGGATTTTTTGTTAATTTCGTCATTGTTTAATCCTTTTCTCTTCTTTAAGGGAGGAAGTCGGCAACCATTGCGTCAAGTGGGGAAAGGACGTAACCTTTCCGTGCAAAATGACTGCGAATGTCTCTACTGGAGTGTTAGATACGTGCAATTACAGAGTGTCCATTCGAAAGGTAAGCGGCCGGTGAATGTCGCTGTTAATCCTCATACTAGTTAGACGATTCTCGAGGACTTGGCCGTTTTTTCCCCTCAAATTGCTGCTCATTTTACTTTTTACCCATCTCTCGAGGTTGCTAGTTGGATATTGTGGTAATTTTTATTGATGTTTTGTTGTGCAATTTTTTAGTCGCCCGGGGCTCCCAGCCAGTGGCGCTGCCAAATTTTATGAGCCACCTGCAAGTCGAGATTTTTATTGAGGATATATAGAAAGTACTCTTGGTTTTCTGACCCAGTAAAAGGACTTTCTCTCGGTTTTATCGTCAGCTGTTATCATTTCCTTGATGTTTCGGGCCGGACTCGAGGGATGAATATCGATGACGACGAAAATAAAATCGCGCGATCTGAACTTTGTCCCGATGATTGAAATAACTTTTGAGCTTACTTAGTACACTGGAAAAAATTGTAGTTAGCTTTATTTCTTTTTTATCTCGGCACTGTTCATTGTATGCGTTTTGCTGACACTTTACTTTTCTAATATCATGGTTCGTTGTGGTCGTCAAGCTTGATTTGTTGTTCTGGAACGACCGAGTAAATCTTGAATACATTACTCAAAACTTGTACATCGTTGTCAACGATTGATTCAGGATATTCTAATCCATTTTTCATAGATTCTTTCAAGGTTTTGAATCTACTGCACCTAAAATGAAGGGAATTATTTTAAGTCCCTCCATGATCGTGCAATAAGTTTCGTTTATATTGCCAGGTGATGTAGCTTCCGAAAATGTCAAGACTTCGGGTGGAAACCGGACAACTCGCCCCCTGGACAACTCGCCCCAGACAACTCGCCCCCGATCTTAAGACAACTCGCCCCGATCTTCAGACAACTCGCCCCCAATATGAAAACACCTATGTTACTTTGGACAAATTTATCTTTATGCTCATAAAGTAATAATTTCTTGAAAGAAGAAGAAAGTTTGCTTTTTAAAGTACATTAAGAGACCAAGACTTACGTTTGTAGCGATCGATTGTAACGATCGCGTAAACACGTGAACTTGACCATTTCGTAATCCAGCCACAACCTTTGAAGTAATTGTGATGAAACAGTTTTTACTGTTTTTGTTTTATGTGTTGGAGTAGTGCGCTGTGAAAGAACGAACATCAAATAACAAAAAAAAGTAGATCGCAGACGTAAACATAGCCGCCATATTGAATCTGCAATATTTGAGCCCAGGGAATATCAACCCAGGCCTGCCGGGTAGAAAACGATTGATTCAAAATAAGATGTTCAGAAATTGTGCTCTTGTTTCCGGTAAATATATGAACCCAAGATTATGTTCCGCGTTCTTTTATCCACTGCCGAGCCAAACGAGCCGCTAACCAAAATTGCTTTGATTGTGGCCCTGCATTATGTAGTTGCTCCTGGTTGGATTACGAAATGGTCAAGTTCACGTGTTTACGCGATCGTTACAATCGATCGCTACAAACGTAAGTCTTGGTCTCTTAATGTACTTTAAAGAGCAAACTTTCTTCTTCTTTCAAGAAATTATTACTTTATGAGCAAAAAGATATATTTTTTCAACGTAACATAGGTGTTTTCATATTGGGGGCGAGTTGTCTGAAGATCGGGGGCGAGTTGTCTGGGGCGAGTTGTCCAGGGGGCGAGTTGTCTGACATTCCTTCGGGTCATTTTGACCGCACAATAGTCTATTTAATATACACCTTGTAGCTTGACTTATGCAAAAAGTGAAGGAAATTTTCCTTTCTCGAATAATCGAGTGGCAAATTACTGGAATGATTTTGACCTAATTAACAAGCCAGTTTTTGCTACAAATTTCTAAACTGCGAAGAAATAAATTTCTGTCATTGCTTGTGCTTCCGATCTCTTTGTTCAATTATGTGGAGACGATTGTCATATTTCCTGTAGTAACATGCACATCTCAGTGCGAAAAAGCATTAAGCACGTTTTAAATTTGTCGTCTTCAGTTTTGCGTTAATGGTTTTTAGTTAAGAAATTTTCAGGGGTAAATTTGTTTTGTTCAATTAGTACGTGAATAGTGATTATTTGTTAGTCTATGCTAAATTTCATCAGTAGAGAGGACTAAAAAGTAAAAGTTTTTTTTATGTCTGTTGCTCCTTTATCAAGCTATTCTTGTACTTCTAGCCCTAAAAGTCCATGTATGCGTGTAAGGCCTGTAAATTTAAATCAAAAGTTTTAATCGAAAGTATTATGGTTTTTTTTTTTGCCATGTAAGTAATCTTTCTGGCTCAGTCACAGATAACTACTAGATATCTAGGTATTTAACTCCTGGGTCTTATGCTGATTATGGAAAAATTTTGTATTATTTAGGTTTAATTTGTGGAACAGTGTACCTTGTTGAGGACTTTTATTCTTTTGAGCTTTGTCAGCCTTTATTACTTGTAACATAAATATTTGCATATGATTGCAATTTACTCAAACCAGACACACATTCTTGGCTAATTACTTCTTGTATTATCAGTATATCATTAAAACTGTTTAGAGAGAGCTCTACTAGGTGTCACCTTTTCTTGAACGCCATTGAAGATTATATGTGAATTCCTATGCAAATATTCTTAGAATTATACATACATGTGTGGCTTAAAGCATGTACGCCACATGCATTATGTATATGAATTTAAATCCAATATTTTACACTTTCAGTTTAAAAGGCCAGCTGGTTGTTGCTTGTTGTTACTGACACCTTTTATTAAGTAAAAAAATGTTTTTTTTAATACAGACAGCAAGGCTGCTGCCTAACAAGAGCCCAGCAGCCTGGGGCACCCAAGAAAGTCCTTTGGGCACCTAAATTTTTGCAGCAGCTCCCAAAACATTACCTGTTGGGCTCCTAACTTTTTGGCTTTTGCCCTTCTGGGCTCCTTGAAATATTGTTAGGCAACAGCCTTGGACAGTACATGTACATGAGTGAGGCAGTACATCTGCACGTATATGCATTTAGGTGCTTGAGCTGTAGAGAATTTAACATTCCTTTAGGAAGTGTCCATCCTGTGACTGGTATAAGATTAAAATTAATCTTACTTGTCTTTTAATTTTGATAGCATTAGTCCTGTTTTGAAGCGTCTGTGACCTTTGTGCTATGAAAACATTCATCTTCAGTAAATTATAAGAATTTTGTTGTTCAACTTCAATGAGACTTTCTTCTCTTTAGCATTAGTGGTTGCCCAAAATGGCATAAAATTCTGCCTCACTGTAACAATACACTTTAGTGGGCCATATTATTATCAAAGCTTCATTTCATGTTGTTTAAACAAACAGTTGTTTTTCTTAGCCTAATCCAAGTGTGGTTTAAATCATATTTTAGTTAAAATATGCTAATAAGGAAGGAAAAAGTAAGCAGATCAGAAGTAATTCTGGAAATAGATTTTTGGTGATGTCCTACTGTATATCAAAGCTTGTTCAGGAAGTGCAACCTATACTGTCTCTATCATGGTTTCAATTCATCTTTATTTATATAAAATACCACCCAGGGAATGTGTAAGTACCTCTGCAGTTGTATCATGTGTACAGAGCATAAAATTGACTTTTGCAACACCCAGTAAATTAGCTTAAGCCATTTTGAAATGAAGTTGGGTATGAAAGTATTAATCAGTATTTGTTGATAGATAAATTGTCATTTTCTGGGATGTCATTGTGCCTCAAGATGTGTTTTCCTGTAAATCTGTTCATAAAACAATTGTTTCACCTACATCTTCAAATCAAACTCATTTTCATTTCATGCAGTTAATTTTACTGTTCCTTAACAAAACCAACCACACACCTGGCTGGCAATGTTAATAACATTGCCAGCCAGGTGTGTGGTTGGTTTTGTTAAGGAACAGTAAAATTAACTGCATGAAATGAAAATGAGTTTGATTTGAAGATGTAGGTGAAACAATTGTTTTATGAACAGATTTACAGGAAAACACATCTTGAGGCACAATGACATCCCAGAAAATGACAATTTATCTATCAACAAATACTGATTAATACTTTCATACCCAACTTCATTTCAAAATGGCTTAAGCTAATTTACTGGGTGTTGCAAAAGTCAATTTTATGCTCTGTACACATGATACAACTGCAGAGGTACTTACACATTCCCTGGGTGGTATTTTATATAAATAAAGATGAATTGAAACCATGATAGAGACAGTATAGGTTGCACTTCCTGAACAAGCTTTGATATACAGTAGGACATCACCAAAAATCTATTTCCAGAATTACTTCTGATCTGCTTACTTTTTCCTTCCTTATTAGCATATTTTAACTAAAATATGATTTAAACCACACTTGGATTAGGCTAAGAAAAACAACTGTTTGTTTAAACAACATGAAATGAAGCTTTGATAATAATATGGCCCACTAAAGTGTATTGTTACAGTGAGGCAGAATTTTATGCCATTTTGGGCAACCACTAATGCTAAAGAGAAGAAAGTCTCATTGAAGTTGAACAACAAAATTCTTATAATTTACTGAAGATGAATGTTTTCATAGCACAAAGGTCACAGACGCTTCAAAACAGGACTAATGCTATCAAAATTAAAAGACAAGTAAGATTAATTTTAATCTTATACCAGTCACAGGATGGACACTTCCTAAAGGAATGTTAAATTCTCTACAGCTCAAGCACCTAAATGCATATACGTGCAGATGTACTGCCTCACTCATGTACATGTACTGTCCAAGGCTGTTGCCTAACAATATTTCAAGGAGCCCAGAAGGGCAAAAGCCAAAAAGTTAGGAGCCCAACAGGTAATGTTTTGGGAGCTGCTGCAAAAATTTAGGTGCCCAAAGGACTTTCTTGGGTGCCCCAGGCTGCTGGGCTCTTGTTAGGCAGCAGCCTTGCTGTCTGTATTAAAAAAAACATTTTTTTACTTAATAAAAGGTGTCAGTAACAACAAGCAACAACCAGCTGGCCTTTTAAACTGAAAGTGTAAAATATTGGATTTAAATTCATATACATAATGCATGTGGCGTACATGCTTTAAGCCACACATGTATGTATAATTCTAAGAATATTTGCATAGGAATTCACATATAATCTTCAATGGCGTTCAAGAAAAGGTGACACCTAGTAGAGCTCTCTCTAAACAGTTTTAATGATATACTGATAATACAAGAAGTAATTAGCCAAGAATGTGTGTCTGGTTTGAGTAAATTGCAATCATATGCAAATATTTATGTTACAAGTAATAAAGGCTGACAAAGCTCAAAAGAATAAAAGTCCTCAACAAGGTACACTGTTCCACAAATTAAACCTAAATAATACAAAATTTTTCCATAATCAGCATAAGACCCAGGAGTTAAATACCTAGATATCTAGTAGTTATCTGTGACTGAGCCAGAAAGATTACTTACATGGCAAAAAAAAAAACCATAATACTTTCGATTAAAACTTTTGATTTAAATTTACAGGCCTTACACGCATACATGGACTTTTAGGGCTAGAAGTACAAGAATAGCTTGATAAAGGAGCAACAGACATAAAAAAAACTTTTACTTTTTAGTCCTCTCTACTGATGAAATTTAGCATAGACTAACAAATAATCACTATTCACGTACTAATTGAACAAAACAAATTTACCCCTGAAAATTTCTTAACTAAAAACCATTAACGCAAAACTGAAGACGACAAATTTAAAACGTGCTTAATGCTTTTTCGCACTGAGATGTGCATGTTACTACAGGAAATATGACAATCGTCTCCACATAATTGAACAAAGAGATCGGAAGCACAAGCAATGACAGAAATTTATTTCTTCGCAGTTTAGAAATTTGTAGCAAAAACTGGCTTGTTAATTAGGTCAAAATCATTCCAGTAATTTGCCACTCGATTATTCGAGAAAGGAAAATTTCCTTCACTTTTTGCATAAGTCAAGCTACAAGGTGTATATTAAATAGACTATTGTGCGGTCAAAATGACCCGAAGGAATGTCAGACAACTCGCCCCCTGGACAACTCGCCCCAGACAACTCGCCCCCGATCTTCAGACAACTCGCCCCCAATATGAAAACACCTATGTTACGTTGAAAAAATATATCTTTTTGCTCATAAAGTAATAATTTCTTGAAAGAAGAAGAAAGTTTGCTCTTTAAAGTACATTAAGAGACCAAGACTTACGTTTGTAGCGATCGATTGTAACGATCGCGTAAACACGTGAACTTGACCATTTCGTAATCCAACCAGGAGCAACTACATAATGCAGGGCCACAATCAAAGCAATTTTGGTTAGCGGCTCGTTTGGCTCGGCAGTGGATAAAAGAACGCGGAACATAATCTTGGGTTCATATATTTACCGGAAACAAGAGCACAATTTCTGAACATCTTATTTTGAATCAATCGTTTTCTACCCGGCAGGCCTGGGTTGATATTCCCTGGGCTCAAATATTGCAGATTCAATATGGCGGCTATGTTTACGTCTGCGATCTACTTTTTTTTGTTATTTGATGTTCGTTCTTTCACAGCGCACTACTCCAACACATAAAACAAAAACAGTAAAAACTGTTTCATCACAATTACTTCAAAGGTTGTGGCTGGATTACGAAATGGTCAAGTTCACGTGTTTACGCGATCGTTACAATCGATCGCTACAAACGTAAGTCTTGGTCTCTTAATGTACTTTAAAAAGCAAACTTTCTTCTTCTTTCAAGAAATTATTACTTTATGAGCATAAAGATAAATTTGTCCAAAGTAACATAGGTGTTTTCATATTGGGGGCGAGTTGTCTGAAGATCGGGGCGAGTTGTCTTAAGATCGGGGGCGAGTTGTCTGGGGCGAGTTGTCCAGGGGGCGAGTTGTCCGGTTTCCACCCGAAGTCTTGACATTTTCGGAAGCTACATCACCTGGCAATATAAACGAAACTTATTGCACGATCATGGAGGGACTTAAAATAATTCCCTTCATTTTAGGTGCAGTAGATTCAAAACCTTGAAAGAATCTATGAAAAATGGATTAGAATATCCTGAATCAATCGTTGACAACGATGTACAAGTTTTGAGTAATGTATTCAAGATTTACTCGGTCGTTCCAGAACAACAAATCAAGCTTGACGACCACAACGAACCATGATATTAGAAAAGTAAAGTGTCAGCAAAACGCATACAATGAACAGTGCCGAGATAAAAAAGAAATAAAGCTAACTACAATTTTTTCCAGTGTACTAAGTAAGCTCAAAAGTTATTTCAATCATCGGGACAAAGTTCAGATCGCGCGATTTTATTTTCGTCGTCATCGATATTCATCCCTCGAGTCCGGCCCGAAACATCAAGGAAATGATAACAGCTGACGATAAAACCGAGAGAAAGTCCTTTTACTGGGTCAGAAAACCAAGAGTACTTTCTATATATCCTCAATAAAAATCTCGACTTGCAGGTGGCTCATAAAATTTGGCAGCGCCACTGGCTGGGAGCCCCGGGCGACTAAAAAATTGCACAACAAAACATCAATAAAAATTACCACAATATCCAACTAGCAACCTCGAGAGATGGGTAAAAAGTAAAATGAGCAGCAATTTGAGGGGAAAAAACGGCCAAGTCCTCGAGAATCGTCTAACTAGTATGAGGATTAACAGCGACATTCACCGGCCGCTTACCTTTCGAATGGACACTCTGTAATTGCACGTATCTAACACTCCAGTAGAGACATTCGCAGTCATTTTGCACGGAAAGGTTACGTCCTTTCCCCACTTGACGCAATGGTTGCCGACTTCCTCCCTTAAAGAAGAGAAAAGGATTAAACAATGACGAAATTAACAAAAAATCCCCCTTTAACAGCCGTGCCTTTCTCACAGTACTCAACAACTAATAAGCTTTATACCTCGTTGAAAAGCTCGTGAAATTTCCACCTTCCAGTAACCTCATTTTGGCGAATAGGACGCCGCTCACGAACGGAACACTCGATAGCTGGTTTAACTTAAAGTTAACGTCAAACTTAAACTTCTTCTTCTTCATGTTTGTTTGTTATCCCGGGCTTCTGAGATTATGTTTCTTTCTCCAACCCGCCGACGACATTTTCACAACATCATAACATCGACATCTGCCTGCGAGATCCCAGAATGCTCTCTGTTTTGAAACGGAAGTGAAATATTGAAAAATTACTTCCGCTCGTTATGGTGCCGTGACCGTGACCTATAAGCGTTTTTTAGCGATGTTCGATACTATAATTGCTCGTTATTACTTTCGGCAAGCAGCAATTTAGTGATGAAATCATTTTCTCTAAACACTAGGCAAGTTCCAAAAAGGCTCAAAACCTAATTTACTTTCCCTATTTCTTGGAATTTGAAACAAAGAAAGACAGGAAATAGCGTTCCTCGTGACTGACCGCTGATCGGTTTTTTGAGGTATTGTGATGAATTAAAAAAGGTTTCAAAACAAGAGTCAAAACAAAACAGATTTAGCAAGTTCCTAAGTTCTGAAATTAGGTAATAGTGTAAGTAGTTGTAAGAAGTATTTCAATGAAGAATTATATCAGCTTCTCTAATCCACGAGTTCCATACTGCAGCTTTTTACTTAGTTTCTATAAATTTGCACAAGGAAATAGAGCACGGCGTAATGTTACTATTTTTAGCAGGTGTTAGTTATTGCAAAATTTAGCCGCTGCTATATGTATCGATTTCCTTAAAATTGAAATATAAGTTGTGAGCTAGGCTGAAACTGGACTCAAAAGTAAAATAGGTTTAGCACCAGTTCCTAAATTAGCACTTGTTTACACATGAAAAGCTTAATTTAGTAATTGACAGGAGAATCCTCGTCACGGACGACGCAGCTATTTGAGGGAACCTTCTATTTAGTGGAACTGGGGAACTTTTAAAATCAGATCAAATGACTTCAAATTGAAATTTGTGACATTATCCTTAAAATTCATTTTATTCTAAGCATCAAATCCCGTCGTTAATAGTCAAAAATGTTACTTGAAGAGCAGACGCAATCTAGCCTGCTTTGTAGCCTAGCAACAATACAAGGAAGGGTTTTATGTGTTAAGGTGGCTGAACACAGTTTTTGATACCTCTGTTTCATTTACCTTTGCTTCTAAAACCCTTGATCCTTTGGTCGCCAAAAATGGCAGCAAGCAAGTTAACAACACAAACTTCAACTTTTTGATAATTAAACTGTCGTATGTGCCGTTGCCATGGCAACATGATTAATTATAAACAGGCGTTTAAAATCGGTTTTGTTTATTTGCAGAAAATCTAGTCATTAGATTTTCTTTATAATTTGCATGCAACAAGCTTGTAATGATACTCACATGTTAGCGCTATTTTAATAATAATTTAACAAACAGATCTTTAATTATCCCTCGTTGAAGGTTCACTGGCATATCTTGAATTTCCTTTGTTAAATTTTAATTTTTTTTTAATCCTCCAGTTACTTATTTCCTAAAGTATTTTCGCTCTAAATTTCGTGAAATTCTAATGAGTGGTTCTCGAGAAATAGGCGTATCTCCGAAAGTCAATTTTTCCCTCAATCGCAATTTTTTCGACTTACTACACATGCGCTGCATTTAACTGGGTTCCTTCAGTCACAAACAAAAGCTGAAAATTGCTGGGTTCTTTGCATCGTTACCTTTTTTAACGTATCTTTGTAATGAAAGACTAAAGCCATCAATACACTGCTTTCAATTATAGAGAAAAATAACACAGATAGTGCGAGTGTTGAGTAAATAAAATGATCGCTCTATTGACGGCTTATTTGTTTTTTGAAATCCTTGTGCACGTGCTGAATTGCATCAGCAAAAGCGCGCGCGAAAACTGTGTTCGGCCACCTTAAACGGCATGATAAGGACTGTGATGATGACCAACAAAAAAGGAACAAGAATAGAGTATTAGGCAAGACGACCTGAAGTTGCAACTTGGCGCCAGGATTTCCCATAAGACCACCTACTATTAGAGAACCGCGCCTTTTGAATTTAGTTTTTTGCCTGCTTAAAGTGGAGAAAAATAATTGTAAAAAATTGATGATCCAATTTCAATCAAAAGTGCTCACTGTACGAGCCTTAGGGAGGCGATTAATGCTATTTTAAGCAGTAAAATGTTTAAGCAAGCTGAACTGGAACGATGAACCTGCTGGTATACGTTGGATCAAGAAACCATAGACTACTCGAAGCTAGAGTGCAAAGGACCAAGGGAATGCATGTCCAAACCGAGAAAAAAGGTAACTTCCCGTTATTTCTTCCCCTTCTCTTCTGAGCACTCCAAAGAACATCCGGGCAGACCAGGCGGGTAGACACGCCATTCAAAATAGATCGAAATAAAAATCAAAACCGTTCAGAAAAAGATAGAAGGTCAAGATGCAAACTCTCTCGCCAAAATTCAGGTCACAGCAAGTTTTCTTAAGCAAGATATGGGGAGAAATGTTTTACCCAAATTTAGGGCCTGTTCATATGAGCCCGGTAACCGGGCTGGCTCCCCAAGTTACCGGGACAAATTCTTTGGTGTGTTCATATGGGAAATTTCAGCCCGGTCGACCGCGATGAATTCAAAAAACAGAAAAAAACACGACCAAAACGGTAGAACATAAATTTGTATTGTTCGCGACAGTCATAGCTTTGTGGGCTCTTGTAATTTTACTAATAAAGCTAATTCGCATACTTCTAAAGTGGAAATACATACAAGACCAAAATTATGCCATTTTGGCCGCTACGTTGTGAGTGCGAAGCTATTTTGTTTAAAAAGTTTCGTCCCGGTCACCGGGCTGGAGTGTTCATATGGGAAAATTTTCATTCCGGTTACGACCGAGATCTCGGTCGCAAAGACCGAGATCTGGGTAACCGGGCCAGCCCGGCCTCTCATATGAACACATCGATATTTTTACAAAGAAAAGAGAAGCGAGTCGAGATCTCGGAAACCGAGCCAGCCCGGTCGACCGGGCTCATATGAAGAGGCCCTAAATTATAGTGATTTGTATGGAGCCGCCATGCTGGAGCCCGTCCGGATGGGCTCGAACATGGCGGCCGGAAACCAATAGAAACATTTGTCACTGAGTTTTGCTATCAAAGCATGAATTTGTCTCTCGAGGAACTCAAGAACATTGAAATAATACTTTTTCTAATACATGAACTTTTTAGGTAGCCAAATTCACCGAAAAAAGTCACTTTTTTTAACGAACATGACAGCTCTCTCGGCGGTCATGCAAATACCGCGTCACGCAAAAGCTTAAAAGCTCCGGCATAGTCTATC
>JAHPZR010028955.1:12500-17749 GCA_019787425.1 Platygyra sinensis | reverse complement strand
ATTAGGTCGACTGCTGGTGCTGGTTTGTGTTGCTATCAAGTGATACAAATACAGCTTTTAGAAGGCGCTTTCTTACCTGACTCATCCCCAGTCATCTTCAGACAACTTCATAAAGCATGCGTCACAGAGCGAGGTGGGAGCGCAAGGTGAGATGGGTATACCATGCTCTCCTTCACACTCTTCTTCTTGTGCTGTGTCATGTGTTGTATGAAGAAGACTGGAGACGAGTCTGCTCTCTTACAGGGTTCTTTCCTGGGTGCCGCATTTGCATGGAAATCTTTTGAGTTTTTGTCATCTTTCTTACCAAACAATTCTGGATTTACCATTCTCCTGAGCCCGGTTGTTCAAAGCCCGATGAAGCTAACCCGGGTTAGTGAGAATTTTGATTTCAGTTTTGTAACCCTTTTGGTTGGGTAATCTGTTTATATTGTTTGCCCTTCAGTTTTGAGCTTTAGTAACCTCAAACTACACCAAATGTTAGAGGTGAAAAACATTTTTAAACAAGAAAAAAAATAATGCCTCAGTTAACGTTTAATCCTGGGTGAAAATTAACCGGCTTTCGAACAGCCCGGCCCTGGGGACTAAATTAATTAAAGATGAAATGGCATCCTTAATTCACAATAGGATGAAAATATGACAATAATATGAGAACTTGTTTTATTCAAGATGATAAAAATAAAATACAAGGGGAAAATGTACATCTTGAAGTCGAAAACAAGAGGTCGACCCTATGGGCGTTTCCCCAGATAAAAGTATAAAACAGATATAAACTATGTACAGTGAAAATATATAAAAAGTAATATTAAATAACAATTTGCAAAATATGAATCGGGTCATTGACAAATTTCTTGTAGGAAATTTTGGTTATTAATGAAGGTAAAAATGTGGGTTAAAGAATAAAAATAATTTTCTTTGTTTGAATGTGATATGTTTCCCTAGTACTTCTGTTTCGATACTCACACAGCAATTTTTTTTTCAGCAAATAAATGTTAGAAGTCGGTGCAGTGGCCTGGATAATTACATTTTCTTCAATGCAAGAGCTCCAGCTAGCTTCCAGTCCCTCTCAGAAGTCTCTGCATTGGTTGTCATCTTCAGTAAAGAGATAGTCTGTGAGCAGGCTCACCTTTGAGTTCCACGCGTGAGCGGCAAAGTGCGAGTCATTGAGCGAGGAGTCTGGTGCTGAAGCGCCAGCAAAGTCAGCCTTGATCTTTGATCTCTCTCATTCCCAGGGTCTCTCTCTCTCTCCTCACCCCCAAAAGTGTGAGAGAGAGACCCTCGGAACGAGGTTGAACGTTTTGCCACCCACACGTGTGTTCCTCAAACGTGAGTTTATTTACAGGCTAGGAAAGAGAATTCCTTGTTTAATTCAAATTTCTTTTTGAGGGATCATATCTCTACCCTAACCACATATCTAATGAGTTTTTCTTTAAATCATCAATTGTAAAGGACTTGTCAATATTAGGTTTAGAAAAGCAAAAATTATATTGACAGTCTTGATGCTAGATTTGGATTAGAAGATTGTACACAATGATATTCACTTAAATAAAAACGTAAAAAAGTGCAGCCCTATCTACGAGGGTCTCAAAGGGGTTAACTTTCAGCCGTCAGTCAGCCTAAAATTTAACTGTCAGGTGTCCAAAAGCTGCAATTTTTACTGTAAATCGTCAAAAGTCGTAGTTCAATGTTAATCGCCAAATGGTTTTAGTGTGTTTTTGTGAACAAAGTAACAGCCACTTTACATTTCCTAGGTGTTTATGAGGAGGATTTAGATAAAGTTTTAAATGACTAGGAGATTTATGCTAAAACAATTAGATTATTCGCTCTCCGTTTCTATGCGTGATAGTTGACTCGTGGTGCGCCCTCATCAACTATCACATGATAGAAATCTTGAGCTCATGATCTGATTGTTTATCATATAAATTTACTAGTGTTCTATCACGAATGTCGTTCTATGATTGGCTACGCTAGCCGCTGTCTATTCTGTTTTAGTAAAATCCAACTTGTGGTCTATTATCAATGCTGCGTTCTGATTGGTTGAGCTACTAGTAGGCTATTTGTTATAGCCCACTAGTAGCGAAAAGCGCCGGCTCTGAAAACCAAAACAATAGCTTTAACTAGCGAAAGATGGTTTGTCTCGATATTTTTTGAGCAACTAGTTGGATTTTACAATTATTCCTCTCGCCCTCATGGGCTATTGACTCAGAGCCTATTCGGGCTCGAGGAATAATTGTTAAGTAGATAGTAGCGTAGCAGTGTTCGGTTTTGAACAAAATGACAGACGCTTCTTGGCGTTTTCGAGATGATTTAGATTAAGTTTTGAACGGCCGATAGATGTATGTTAAAACAATTAGATTATTCGCTGTCGATTTATATGCGTGATAGTCGATTCGGGCAGCGTCCTCGTCAACTTTCACGTGATAGAAATCTTGAGGTGATTTTGTTAAACAAAGATATAAATATTACTAGAGGTCTTAGAGTATGTCGGTAAACTTTCACTTCAGCTGGGCCGGGTTGTTCGAAAGCCGGTTAACGTTAACCCAGGATTAAACGTTAAGTGCAGAAATTTTTTTTCTTCAAAAATGTTTTTCACCTCTAACGTTTAGTGTAGTCTGAAATTACTACAGCATAAAACTGCATGGCAAACAATATAAAGAGAACACCTCGCCAAAAAATTACAAAACTGAAATCAAAATTCTCGCTAACCCTGGGTTAGCTTAATCAGGCTTTGAACAACCCAGCCCAGGTCATCAGTGCAATACCAAGACGACCTATAAAGCAGTTGATTTTATTAGTCATAGAAGAAATTTCCCCTTAATAACCGCGTACCGTCAAAAGCTACAAAATTTTACAGTCAACCATCAAAATCAGAAAAATCTAACCGTCAACCGTTAAAGCTACCCCTTGCCCCCAGTCCCCCATTGAGACCCTCAACTACAAGTATTTGATGAAGCCTGGTTCTTATATGCCGCCGACATACCTAGGACACCGTTACGACATAAGTGAACATTTATCACCGAATCACGATCTGCCCCATTGATCGCCGGCTTGCCTGCGAATTTGAGCTGAGTTCAACTTATCAGGCAAGCCAGCGGTTGTCGGCGATAAAAAATATTTTATGGGAACATCATCTGCGGGCGCAACGTACTCCAGTAAGACAATTCGATTCATATTTACAGGTGAAATGTCGAAAATAGCTCTAATTCGATTTGCAGTTTGAGTTCTGCGGCAATCCATCGCAGATGCGCTGGGGACCCACTGGAACAGATCACCAAACCTCAGTTGCAACCGGCGACTACGTCACAGGTAGGTCGGCGCGATATGAGAACCAGGCTTAAGACGCAAATTAGTTATAATTTACTAGTACGGAGCGAAATATTTGCTGAAATGTTGTATTGGTAAGATAACTTTGGCACATAGTAAATATTGGGCGTCTGCGTTGATTTTTTTCAGTAGAGCAGATTTTTGTAAGTGTAGAAACATCTCCTGCTTAGAGAAATACACTTTGCATTGTTGCATTGTAAGAAATGAATTTTCGGACATGCACTTTTTCTATTTGTCAGTTGGAACTGATGGTTATTTTTTTCTCTGTTTACGTTTTCTGAACTTTTATTCAGAATACCGGAGACAGCTCTTTCTAACAGTTATAAATATTACAGCAAAATGTACAATAACCAAAATATATTATTGTTATTTATTAAATCAGTTTTTTTCCCTTGGTTGCAATGGTAAAGCGACCCTTACGTGAGAATAGAGAGTGCGTGAGATATTGGCACCACAGAGAAAAGGGGGGTATGTAACATTGATAATTTGTTCACCCCTCCCCAGGGACCGTACAGGTGGAGTTTGAGCCTGAAACCTCCAGCACGACTTCTCGTATGAACACATCGAAATTTTAACGAAAAAAAGAAATGTCGAAATACGGAAACCGAGCTAGCTTAGTTGACCGGGCTCACATGAAGAGGCCCTCGGATGGTTGACTCACTTGTATTGAGTAACGGTCCATGAAAGAACTATAACACCACGCAGAACAATAGAAAATGCTACAGTTCATATCTGCTACTTTAAGCAAATTGGCCATGATTTCCGAGTTCTCTTGTGCCTCTGTTTCAAACGAGTCCAAGTGCGAAATCTTTCATATGAAATTGAGTTTTGCATGCAGTTTTATTTCATGCAAGTCAAAGTCATTTTCATAAGAATGGTTTCGCGCTTACACTCGCTGTTAAACAGAGGCTAAAGGGAACTCGGAAATGGCCTATTGGGTCCACACTGACGACCAACCGTGTTACACTGTTTATGGAAAGACTAGAGTGTCTTTCAAATCATGTATAATCTCAACAAATTAAGCAGAGTTGCAGTTCCTTCTGTGCGATGAACTATGGAGCATGCAATAAATGCCTTTCAAAGTTGTTGAAGGGCGGTGGTAACAGTTGTATGACATTAAGATCTAGGAACTGTCTGAACCCGGGGGCATGTTAAATGGAATGAGTCATCGGCAACTACCTTCCTAAAGCTTCTCCAAAATCCAGCGACCAGTGCAGTTAAAAAGGGACCGTTTACTGTTCTTCTATATACAGTAAACAAAACCTGGAGTGAATTTCCATGTGGGAGACCTGGGTAAGAGGCCGTTGTCCTCGAGATCCCGGGAAGACTCTCAGGAACTTAATAATATGGGGGCTCCCATGTAACAGTGCTCGTTTTATCTTTTAGGGATTAACATTCGTTCTAATAAGCGCTCCTATTCCAATAAGCGCCCCAATTCAAATAAGCACCCCTATTCCAATAGGCGTCTCAATTCTACTAAGCGCCCCTATTCCAATAAGCGCCCCATTCCAATGAGCGCCCCAATTCTAATAAACGCCCCGATTCTAATAAGCGCCCCAACTGTAATAGCGCCCCCATTCTAATAAGTGTCCCAATTCTAATAAGCCCCCAATTCTAATAATAAGTGCCCCTATTCCAATAAGCGCCCTTATTCTAATAAGCGCCCCCATATGCATTCTAATAACCTCCCCATTCTAATAAGCGCCCTTACTTTAATATATTACAGCACCTATTTTAGAATATTACACTCGGTTCATTGTCAAAAAAGAAATAAGCGCCCGTTCCGAATAAGCGCTCAGTCTCGAACAAGCACCTTCCTTTGAAGTACCAAGGGTAAATAAGCGCCCAATCTCGAACAAGCGCCTTCCTTTGAGGTACCAAGACTAAATGAGCGCCTAATCTCGAACAAGCGCCTTCCTTTGAGGTAC
>JAHPZR010028955.1:0-7500 GCA_019787425.1 Platygyra sinensis | reverse complement strand
TCAATAAACCACCCTGCGAGCAGACCCTCTTTTATCTATTTTTGTTTTATCTTTTATTACACGTACAAAGCATATGTACCGTAACAAAAGGCTCTGCTTGCAGGGTGCAATAAACGTAAGATTTTCAAATTTTAATCAACGCCCAGTGGTCGCTGGAGCACTTTTGAGTGCAAATTAAAAACAAAAACAGAAATTGAACCAGCGATGAACGGTAATCTCCTTATACTTGGGTAAAAAGTGGAGTTATTATCCAAAGCTTGATTACAAGTACAATAAAACAAGCCTATTCGTTTTATCTTACATTCAACGAAAGAACAGTGATCAAATTCTTGCATTTATAAGTCGTACGGAAGTTTTGCGCTTTGACCGCAAGCCGCATTTCTCAGCTCAAACTCAAACGAGCGAGATAGTAAATTTCTTGTTTTCAACTTGTTGTACATACACGATATGCCTCCTGGATTATACGTCAATTGTAAAGCGTGTGACGGTTCGACCTTCTGTCTTCAGGAAAGCCCTTGGCCACGTTTATAGTTTTTAATTACGTTTTCAGGGAATCCTGATATCACAGTTTGTGTTGTTGTTTAAGTAATTTATGGGCACTAGCTGTGTAAGAACACGTTTGTGACAATGTTGTTAACTGTCAAGTCAGTGTGTTCTGTTGTTATAACTTGGCCGACGACAAAAGGGGAGGGAAAGAGAAGCTTTAATTTAGCCGATTTCCGTCTGCCTTTCACATTCTAATTTTTCATCTAACCCGGATGTACCTCACGGTCTACTAAGCAAGTAAGTTGCTCAGTTTTCATTGTGACTTACATGAGGCATTAGTTTCTGTGCGATGTCATTCCGTCCAATCTCTTTCAGTGTCTCAACAAACTGACGTAAAGGAAGGTTTGGGTATCTTGCCCGGAGCAAACTCATCAAGCTTTTGGAAGGACTTCCTTTGCTTTGCAGCTCACCATATAAGGCGTTACGTTCTTCAAGTGAAATCTCTTTGTACTTAGCTGCTAGGCGCTCGTAGTCACGTCTGAACCACCATCTTCCATTGTCCAGCTTTAAGCACATCCAATCAAAAAGTCCCTGGTTTTCATTCTCCAGCTGCTCAAGGCCCCTATAAGCTAAATAAAAGAGCATTCCAGTGAGTAATAAATCAAACCTTTTGTAAGCAGGGTTAGCCAGGGTTTTTGGATATCGAGCAAGGTATACGTGGATTTTCTAAATCGGGAGTAAAGAAGCTTTTAGCTGGAGAAAAATGTATTAAAAATTTGAGAGGAATTTCTCAGTTAAGACTGGTTCATGCACATTCAGAAATCTAATCAAAGTGGCTATGAGCCACTGAACTCGGGAAAATAAATAATGAACCACTTGCGGCGGACATTTGTTTTTGATTCCTTTATTCGGAAACGTTACTGAAAGCTCCAAAAAAGAAGCGTGACACTTGTGTTACATTTTACACATTATTAAGTCACTGTGACGTCAAATTTAAGTGTAACAGACCTCTCCAAAACCAATAGCCCTTACCTATCTGTTCGGTTTATTTTATCGCAAACAAAATGGTCAAAAGCAAGTTCCTCCTCTTTTTTATGTATTTCATTGGTCTTTTGTAGTATCTTTTTGTAGTCATGAAAGTAATTTTGATTGAACAGTTTCATGGTTGGACATCCACCATTTGGTTCATTTACATGCGTAATGTATGCCAAGCGTTATGCACTGGTCAGCGGATGTACAAAATGTTTAAGCGGAAACGAAGGAGTGATGGAGAGATAAAGTGAAAACAGGTTAACCAATTACGGTAACGGACAGAGTAGGTAAAGTGCTCACATAAGAGTCTACTCGAAGACGCGTTAATTGTTTCTGCGCATCCTTACTGCGCACGCAAATTCACGCGCGCGCTAAGTCATAAAATAAACAAATGATAGGGCAGATGGCCATTGCTAGAGCTTTGCCTGGATTTAACGATCTTGGACGTTCGGTGACCCCAATTTTTCTTTTGATGGATCATTTTCTCTGCTGATTTTCTACGTTTAGGGAAAAAATGAAGAAAATCTATCGACTAAAGGTTTGAATTTTTTTCGGCAAAATGCACCATCGAATTCCGTTCTTATTAGCTCTTCGTGCATCTGTGCGGCGGTTTCAAATGCCTCTTGAAGGGTTAAATTTTGTGAAAGCGTTAGTAACACTTAGAATTATTTACGCAACAGACCCACTTCTACAAAAGCAGTATGAATAAGATCGTTTGCCTCCGTTGACTCACCTTCGATATTTTTAACTATAAACCCCGTAGACCGTGCTCAATTGTATGGGACAAGTCTTCGAAATCAGTATAGTTTACCACACACTTTATCTCTGAAACGAGGACGATGATCCTCATTTTTTTTTGAATTTCTGGCACAAGTACCTCATTATCTGCCTGCAGTAAAAATGTAAAAAAATTTTATCGACTGAAAATTTTCGCGCGAACGTCCTTAAGTGCAAGAGGGTTCCACCGCTTGGGTGAGCCTCAGTTTTATATTACGGTTTTCGGTAGGAAAACGACAGGACACACAGACATTGGCTACTAGGAGCTTTTTGATTACAGTACTGGTGGGTCCTGTCCATGTAAAACACTTTTGATCATTTCTCTTATTTAGTTCTCTTACACCTATAATAGAGACTCACTTGGATTTATTTGCACTTGCAAGGAAGATGCAGCCAGGTCATGTTCTGTTGCCCGTTCAACTGTAGCAACATCATTCCTTCGAAGATTGCTTCGCCGTTCGCACACTATAAAAGCCACAAAACCCAGGATTACCAGCATTGTAAATGCTAACACTACCATTAAGATAACGAAAAAGATTGCTTTCTTCGTTCTTTTCCCTTGATACTATCACTCTGCCTTCGACCGCTTTGTTCGCTACCAAAGTGGACGGCACGGAGAACGTCGACTGTAGCTTAGTGATGTGTGTTCTCAACAACGTTGTTGATTCATTTTCCAACTTCACTGGTCGAGTTCTATGCATGCTGGAGGAGGTCCTTTGAGTTGTTGTTTGTAAATGTCTCTTTCCTCTCGTCGCAGTGAAAGTCTTTGAAGGCCTCGTAGGGATATATTTTCAAGGTGTGCGTCGTGATGTCAGCAGGCTTTGTGGTCGGGAAATTTGGGCATGGAGTTGAGCGGACTTTACACTTGTTCTCATAATTCGCACATTCCAGCGCCATTTCGTCCTTTCCGTCTCCACAGCATTTCGCACAAGGAAAACAGTCGAAGATAAATGGCACGGGGTAAAAACCACTAGCGCATTTATCATCACACTCGGCGTTAGAGAATAAGGTGCAGTTCTTTTTTATCGCTTTTCCTTTAGAACATACGGTACACGCTTCGCATTGCATCTTTCCATATTTATCCGAATACGTCTTACCAAGTTGACAAGGAACGCAATGGATAGACGTCCCGAAAGCAACAGAGCTGCCGCACGGGACAGAAGGTTGCATGCCCGCGGGACAATCGGGACACTCCAGGCATTTGTATCTTCTCCTGGTGATCCAATCCAGTGAATTTGCTGTGTCTTACACGGGAAGTCTGCTTTAACTCCATAAACCTGTTCGAGGGAGAGGGAGAAAAATATTAAGGACCAGTTTTAGTTTACATGGAAGGAAGATGATCATTGAAACTAGAAACCAAAATGTCTGACATAGCGCCGTGTGTTTTTCTTGGGGAGGGCTTAACTCGCTACAGTGATGATCATCCTAATTGACAGGTTGTTATTAAGGTGAACCGTTTAACTCTTTGTCATGTCAAAACTTCAAAATATAATAACTCGCTTCTCCGTTCCAGCATTATTGGATGTTTCTTTTGGAATGATATACCACAATTCATCAGGGACAAACCATCCAAAAAAATATTTAGAAAAGCACTTTTGCGCTGGTACCTTGCTCAATACTAATGAAACATTATCCTCTTCATAATTTACCGAAATATTTTCCTTTACCTTTTGTTTTTTTTAATAAAACTTTCAAGTCTTGTCATACGTAACTTTAAGGGGCACAACATTAGTTAATCTAGATGTGCCCCTCTCCTCTCCCTCCATTATTACATGTGAAATAACTTAAGTGTTGTAAATTTGCATCATATGTTTTCTTTCCTTTTGAAAAATACTTATGTACCATCTAGGGATTGGAGGAATAAATAAAATACAAAATACAGTACAATGATCTTTCAGCGTCAAAATCGATACTTGATTATGCATACCGTGACAGGTAAAGAGCTGTCAGATATTTGGGGAGAGCGAAACCAAATATATGAGAGCCTGGAACAGACTACATGTATTCGCAAATCGAAGTAAAATTTGCTTCTTCCCACAACAGAAATTCTGTGGGTTTAGAGGCATGTTGGAAAAGGGCAGCAGAAACAGACGTATATTGGGTTTGTTTTCATAGAAGCCTTAGAATCTGTATGCAAATATTCTTTGATTTGAGAGAGCGGGCACGCGCGAAGCGAGGGGAAAGAACGCGGAGCGCGACAGGAGTGGGAGAAAAGAAGGCGCCTGCAATTCAAACTTATATAGAATTGTAGTAGCAAAAAGGAACTTCTTCGTTATGGAATGAAAACGGTTGATGGATGCCTCTATTGTGGCGAGCACAATTCAGTTGATCACACTTTGATTGATTGCGAATTTGTTAAGAACTTTGTACAATTTGTCATCGACTGGTTTAATGCTGTTAATAATTCGAATTTTTCTTGACAATTAATTAGAAAAAAATACCCCTCCCCAAAACAATATAATTGTCGATAGCACTCAGCTAGTCTCCGCTGAGGCGTATACAATGGAATACCTACCCTATTAAGAATCCGACATATATTCCAGTTTCGCCACCAAATTGCACGTGGACAAACCCATGTCCTCTACCTCTGCAATCGGACCCGATGAATAATGCTTCACAGACAGCTTGGGTTTGTTTATTGTTTCATTCGAGCACTTGAAAGACGAAACTTTTCCAAACTCGTCGCAAACTGCCACCAAGGCTTTCCTTCGTCAGCTGCCTCACCGCCTTTTTCTGCTGTTTTTTAAGGTAAATTCGAAGCCTTTCCTTCCAACTTCAACAATGTTATCTTTTTTTAAAACAACACTAGAATACTCTCCTTCCATATCATCCGCCATGTTCTTTTTAATTTGATAACAACCGATCAAGTTACTGACCACATCGACCTAAACCATATTTGGTCATATTTAGTGACAAGCGGTTTCAGTGAAAATATGGGTTTGGTGAGGGGTGCTCATTCTCTTGGGCCACAAACATGGTTTCGGTCGATGTTATATAATGTTTTCCCAATTATTCAGGATGTTGTGGTATCGGCTTTAACCAATCAGAACACTTTTCTCTTCCCCCGCGCTCCACTCGCTTCGCGCGCCCGCGCTTTGCTCCTTCCCTTCCCTTTTTAGCGCCTGCCACGCAGTGCAAACACATTTAATCTAAATAGGAGATCCCTGACCTTAGCACAACAAAGTGAAATTAAGCCAACTGACTGGTTGGGCACGTTCCAGCCGTTCCATACCGTTCCATGCCGTTCCATGCTAGATTGGTATGACTGGATTGGTGTAATTCCTAACGCATTACGTCATGGTCACTCGAGTCGTGAGTGTATCTTGCATAACGTAAGTTATAAAATTACGCATGTTAGGTCCAATGTTGTTGTTTGTATTGCACACTGAAGATCACTGAAGGAATAGCATTTCCTGAGAACGAGTTTTCATCATTTTTCTGAGTTACCGTACCCTTGTCCTACGCCAAACGAGAGAGAAACCACTGAGAGTAACCGTTCATTCTTTTTTAGCTTCGCGCACAAATGATGTCACGAAAATTTAACCCATGCACGGTGTGACTCAGACAAACAAACCATTCCATGTGCTACTTCTTTGAGAGCGACGTATGAAATAACGGCGCCCATGAGCTCTTCAGCGCAATAGTCAGCGATTAATTTCGCAATTATTCGATAGTCTCTCTAGATTAAAATGTTAGAGAAGACCCACGATATGTACCTTGCGTTTGGCGTAAGAGAAAGCAGCTGCTCGCAGAGTGGAGTTACCGTACCTAGTAAAAGCAATTAATACAAGCGCGGAAGCAAATATTTTTTCCTGTAGCCTGCCTGGCAGGCCGTAGAAAGGGAGGAAAGTCAAAATGAGCGCGTCCGATCTTCTCGCGCGTCATGCGCTCGTCTTTCCCCTTTCCCTCCCTGCCACGCAGGCTATATTTCCTGTAGCTTACGTTGCATTTTCCATCGAAGTTCCTTCGCTAGCGCTCGTGAAGTATTTTGCGAAGTTACAACAGCGAAGTAAATGAACAATCATGACGAATTACAGCGCTTTGCTTCGCGTTAATACCTTTTCACAGAGAATCGCAGTCAGTCAATAAACCTAACAGATATATTACTAATGATCTATAATAATTGTTTGTAAACCTGCGTAAACTCCGATTATCCAAATTAAATGTGTTCTTCAGATAGGATAAAAAGAAAGAAAGTTCATGAACATAATTTTGTTACAGCAAGCTTAGATGAAACCTCATTTGAGGTATTACTTACGTGCATCCGCCACAAAAAGATGTTTGTAACATGAACGATTGTTATTTGCTCTCGAACACGCGTTGGAAGAAAACGAGGCACAAACCGTGATAGCATTAAAGAAGTCTGATTCAAAACATAATTATTTCAAACTAAAGAGTAGATAAAAGGCTTCTCCAACGATATTTCAAATCACAGCACTGCTTAAGACTGTAAGAGTGTAAACTTAAGAGCCATATTGCAAGCGTATTAAAAATCTGCCTCATCAGCAAATTCACCTTCCCGCTAAGAAGAATCATGATTATCAGACGAATGAGATAGAAATATTAAAACAAAGATTCCACTGCAAAGTTGCTCTTTTCCATTGTCGAGAAAAGAAATATTTTTGTTTCTGTACTCACTAGAAAGCCCAATACGAAGATCAAACGTGTCCCTAGAGCTTCAAATGTCTTGGCAGCGCGGCGAGATGAACAAGGTGACTCAGTGCTGAGGACTAAACTCATTGTCGTGTGGGAGGAATCAAGGCGAGGGTTTGCTCGACATTGAAGAGAAGAAAGTTTCCAAATGACGGTGAGATAACACTTCAGTCACTTCACGGATTATAGTTGAACGTCGAAACTGATGAATCATCAATTGCTACAGAGTGCATGATGGTAAGGCGAAGCGAGTTTCATTATAGCAATTACATCAGTTGTGAATCTGATATCGCCGGTAAATATGACAGGGTGTTGAGTAATTATGGACAATGTAAATAGACTCGCCAACCTATCAAAGCGTATTTTCTCTTCTCCAGCTTCTAGAAAGAACTCGGCACAGGACGAGAAATGCTTGCATGGGCAATAGAGTGACTGGAAGGAGAACTATGAGTACAAAACTGCTTAAGGACGCACTACAAACGGTTCTTAAAATCCGGGGATTCCCCTACAATAATATTTAATTAAGCCACTTAAAAGGGCTGGCCCGACTGG
>JAHPZR010028954.1:12500-17197 GCA_019787425.1 Platygyra sinensis | reverse complement strand
TTATTAGGTCGACTGCTGGTGCTGGTTTGTGTTGCTATCAAGTGATACAAATACAGCTTTTAGAAGGCGCTTTCTTACCTGACTCATCCCCAGTCATCTTCAGACAACTTCATAAAGCATGCGTCACAGAGCGAGGTGGGAGCGCAAGGTGAGATGGGTATACCATGCTCTCCTTCACACTCTTCTTCTTGTGCTGTGTCATGTGTTGTATGAAGAAGACTGGAGACGAGTCTGCTCTCTTACAGGGTTCTTTCCTGGGTGCCGCATTTGCATGGAAATCTTTTGAGTTTTTGTCATCTTTCTTACCAAACAATTCTGGATTTACCATTCTCCTGAGCCCGGTTGTTCAAAGCCCGATGAAGCTAACCCGGGTTAGTGAGAATTTTGATTTCAGTTTTGTAACCCTTTTGGTTGGGTAATCTGTTTATATTGTTTGCCCTTCAGTTTTGAGCTTTAGTAACCTCAAACTACACCAAATGTTAGAGGTGAAAAACATTTTTAAACAAGAAAAAAAATAATGCCTCAGTTAACGTTTAATCCTGGGTGAAAATTAACCGGCTTTCGAACAGCCCGGCCCTGGGGACTAAATTAATTAAAGATGAAATGGCATCCTTAATTCACAATAGGATGAAAATATGACAATAATATGAGAACTTGTTTTATTCAAGATGATAAAAATAAAATACAAGGGGAAAATGTACATCTTGAAGTCGAAAACAAGAGGTCGACCCTATGGGCGTTTCCCCAGATAAAAGTATAAAACAGATATAAACTATGTACAGTGAAAATATATAAAAAGTAATATTAAATAACAATTTGCAAAATATGAATCGGGTCATTGACAAATTTCTTGTAGGAAATTTTGGTTATTAATGAAGGTAAAAATGTGGGTTAAAGAATAAAAATAATTTTCTTTGTTTGAATGTGATATGTTTCCCTAGTACTTCTGTTTCGATACTCACACAGCAATTTTTTTTTTCAGCAAATAAATGTTAGAAGTCGGTGCAGTGGCCTGGATAATTACATTTTCTTCAATGCAAGAGCTCCAGCTAGCTTCCAGTCCCTCTCAGAAGTCTCTGCATTGGTTGTCATCTTCAGTAAAGAGATAGTCTGTGAGCAGGCTCACCTTTGAGTTCCACGCGTGAGCGGCAAAGTGCGAGTCATTGAGCGAGGAGTCTGGTGCTGAAGCGCCAGCAAAGTCAGCCTTGATCTTTGATCTCTCTCATTCCCAGGGTCTCTCTCTCTCTCCTCACCCCCAAAAGTGTGAGAGAGAGACCCTCGGAACGAGGTTGAACGTTTTGCCACCCACACGTGTGTTCCTCAAACGTGAGTTTATTTACAGGCTAGGAAAGAGAATTCCTTGTTTCATTCAAATTTCTTTTTGAGGGATCATATCTCTACCCTAACCACATATCTAATGATTTTCTTAAATCATCAATTGTAAAGGACTTGTCAATATTAGGTTTAGAAAAGCAAAAATTATATTGACAGTCTTGATGCTAGATTTGGATTAGAAGATTGTACACAATGATATTCACTTAAATAAAAACGTAAAAAAGTGCAGCCCTATCTACGAGGGCCTCAAAGGGGTTAACTTTCAGCCGTCAGTCAGCCTAAAATTTAACTGTCAGGTGTCCAAAAGCTGCAATTTTTACTGTAAATCGTCAAAAGTCGTAGTTCAATGTTAATCGCCAAATGGTTTTAGTGTGTTTTTGTGAACAAAGTAACAGCCACTTTACATTTCCTAGGTGTATATGAGGAGGATTTAGATAAAGTTTTAAATGACTAGGAGATTTATGCTAAAACAATTAGATTATTCGCTCTCCGTTTCTATGCGTGATAGTTGACTCGTGGTGCGCCCTCATCAACTATCACATGATAGAAATCTTGAGCTCATGATCTGATTGTTTATCAGTATAAATTTACTAGTGTTCTATCACGAGTGTCGTTCTATGATTGGCTACGCTAGCCGCTGTCTATTCTGTTTTAGTAAAATCCAACTTGTGGTCTATTATCAATGCTGCGTTCTGATTGGTTGAGCTACTAGTAGGCTATTTGTTATAGCCCACTAGTAGCGAAAAAGCGCCGGCTCTGAAAACCAAAACAATAGCTTTAACTAGCGAAAGATGGTTTGTCTCGATATTTTTTTGAGCAACTAGTTGGATTTTACAATTATTCCTCTCGCCCTCATGGGCTATTGACTCAGAGCCCATTCGGGCTCGAGGAATAATTGTTAAGTAGATAGTAGCGTAGCAGTGTTCGGTTTTGAACAAAATGACAGACGCTTCTTGGCGTTTTCGAGATGATTTAGATAAAGTTTTGAACGGCCGATAGATGTATGTTAAAACAATTAGATTATTCGCTGTCGATTTATATGCGTGATAGTCGATTCGGGCAGCGTCCTCGTCAACTTTCACGTGATAGAAATCTTGAGGTGATTTTGTTAAACAAAGATATAAATATTACTAGAGGTCTTAGAGTATGTCGGTAAACTTTCACTTCAGCTGGGCCGGGTTGTTCGAAAGCCGGTTAACGTTAACCCAGGATTAAACGTTAAGTGCAGAAATTTTTTTTCGTTCAAAAATGTTTTTCACCTCTAACGTTTAGTGTAGTCTGAAATTACTACAGCATAAAACTGCATGGCAAACAATATAAAGAGAACACCTCGCCAAAAAATTACAAAACTGAAATCAAAATTCTCGCTAACCCTGGGTTAGCTTAATCAGGCTTTGAACAACCCAGCCCAGGTCATCAGTGCAATACCAAGACGACCTATAAAGCAGTTGATTTTATTAGTCATAGAAGAAATTTCCCCTTAATAACCGCGTACCGTCAAAAGCTACAAAATTTTACAGTCAACCATCAAAATCAGAAAAATCTAACCGTCAACCGTTAAAGCTACCCCTTGCCCCCAGTCCCCCATTGAGACCCTCAACTACAAGTATTTGATGAAGCCTGGTTCTTATATGCCGCCGACATACCTAGGACACCGTTACGACATAAGTGAACATTTATCACCGAATCACGATCTGCCCCATTGATCGCCGGCTTGCCTGCGAATTTGAGCTGAGTTCAACTTATCAGGCAAGCCAGCGGTTGTCGGCGATAAAAAATATTTTATGGGAACATCATCTGCGGGCGCAACGTACTCCAGTAAGACAATTCGATTCATATTTACAGGTGAAATGTCGAAAATAGCTCTAATTCGATTTGCAGTTTGAGTTCTGCGGCAATCCATCGCAGATGCGCTGGGGACCCACTGGAACAGATCACCAAACCTCAGTTGCAACCGGCGACTACGTCACAGGTAGGTCGGCGCGATATGAGAACCAGGCTTAAGACGCAAATTAGTTATAATTTACTAGTACGGAGCGAAATATTTGCTGAAATGTTGTATTGGTAAGATAACTTTGGCACATAGTAAATATTGGGCGTCTGCGTTGATTTTTTTCAGTAGAGCAGATTTTTGTAAGTGTAGAAACATCTCCTGCTTAGAGAAATACACTTTGCATTGTTGCATTGTAAGAAATGAATTTTCGGACATGCACTTTTTCTATTTGTCAGTTGGAACTGATGGTTATTTTTTTCTCTGTTTACGTTTTCTGAACTTTTATTCAGAATACCGGAGACAGCTCTTTCTAACAGTTATAAATATTACAGCAAAATGTACAATAACCAAAATATATTATTGTTATTTATTAAATCAGTTTTTTCCCTTGGTTGCAATGGTAAAGCGACCCTTACGTGAGAATAGAGAGTGCGTGAGATATTGGCACCACAGAGAAAAGGGGGGTATGTAACATTGATAATTTGTTCACCCCTCCCCAGGGACCGTACAGGTGGAGTTTGAGCCTGAAACCTCCAGCACGACTTCTCGTATGAACACATCGAAATTTTAACGAAAAAAAGAAATGTCGAAATACGGAAACCGAGCTAGCTTAGTTGACCGGGCTCACATGAAGAGGCCCTCGGATGGTTGACTCACTTGTATTGAGTAACGGTCCATGAAAGAACTATAACACCACGCAGAACAATAGAAAATGCTACAGTTCATATCTGCTACTTTAAGCAAATGGCCATGATTTCCGAGTTCTCTTGTGCCTCTGTTTCAAACGAGTCCAAGTGCGAAATCTTTCATATGAAATTGAGTTTTGCATGCAGTTTTATTTATCAAGTCAAGTCATTCATAAGAAGGTTCGCGCTACACGCGTTAACAGAGGCTAAAGGGAACTCGGAAATGGCCTATTGGGTCCACACTGACGACCAACCGTGTTACACTGTTTATGGAAAGACTAGAGTGTCTTTCAAATCATGTATAATCTCAACAAATTAAGCAGAGTTGCAGTTCCTTCTGTGCGATGAACTATGGAGCATGCAATAAATGCCTTTCAAAGTTGTTGAAGGGCGGTGGTAACAGTTGTATGACATGAAGATCTAGGAACTGTCTGAACCCGGGGGCATGTTAAATGGAATGAGTCATCGGCAACTACCTTCTTAAAGCTTCTCCAAAATCCAGCGACCAGTGCAGTTAAAAAGAGACCGTTTACTGTTCTTCTATATACAGTAAACAAAACCTGGAGTGAATTTCCATGTGGGAGACCTGGGTAAGAGGCCGTTGTCCTCGAGATCCCGGGAAGACTCTCAGGAACTTAATAATATGGGGGCTTCCATGTAACAGTGCTCGTTTTATCTTTTAG
>JAHPZR010028954.1:0-5000 GCA_019787425.1 Platygyra sinensis | reverse complement strand
ATTATTCTTTTGCTCGTATTCAAATTAGCCTCACTAACCTCGTTTTTGAGACAAAAATTGTAAAGAATTTGTTATCCCGAACGAGGTTAGTGAGGCTATTTTGGGATACGGACAAAAGAATAATTTAATGGCAGTCATTTTTACATAGGGTCTATAACGCTGTTCCACTTGCGAGAATAATGACAATTTTCTTCAGAAGCTAAGAACCACACTGAAACATTTCTAGACGAAGGATTATGTCCCTTTTAATTAAATTTCATATTAAATCAAAGTTAACTTAATGACTATGATATATGTACAGCGTCTTTTCCTAGCATCACGTAAATAGAGAAATTTCTAATCAATAAATTTAATTATTTGACTGACTGACTGACTGACTGACTGGCTGGCTGGCTGGCTGGCTGGCTGGCTGGCTGGCTGACTGACTGGCTGGCTGACTGGCTGGCTGGCTGACTGGCTGGCTGGCTGGCTGACTGACTGACCATATTACCGTCTAACAGACTGAGGGAGAGAGAAGGAGGGACGGACAGACGGAAAGACTTACGAACTGATTGCCACGTGTTCGAGAGCAGGGAACACAACAAAAGGGCCGTCTTCCCCTTGCTTTGCTCATACCATTTCCTAGTATTTTCCACATCTGCTTGTCTGTTTTGGTATAGGCGAATTTCAATTACAAATTAAAGTGCTTATTCTTTGGATCGATAGACCCCATCGTCATCAAAAGTAGGAACAGTAATGCAATCGTTCAACTACAGGGACAAATTCAGTTGGTCGTCACATACTTCAATAAACCACCCTGCGAGCAGACCCTCTTTTATCTATTTTTGTTTTATCTTTTATTACACGTACAAAGCATATGTACCGTAACAAAAGGCTCTGCTTGCAGGGTGCAATAAACGTAAGATTTTCAAATTTTAATCAACGCCCAGTGGTCGCTGGAGCACTTTTGAGTGCAAATTAAAAACAAAAACAGAAATTGAACCAGCGATGAACGGTAATCTCCTTATACTTGGGTAAAAAGTGGAGTTATTATCCAAAGCTTGATTACAAGTACAATAAAACAAGCCTATTCGTTTTATCTTACATTCAACGAAAGAACAGTGATCAAATTCTTGCATTTATAAGTCGTACGGAAGTTTTGCGCTTTGACCGCAAGCCGCATTTCTCAGCTCAAACTCAAACGAGCGAGATAGTAAATTTCTTGTTTTCAACTTGTTGTACATACACGATATGCCTCCTGGATTATACGTCAATTGTAAAGCGTGTGACGGTTCGACCTTCTGTCTTCAGGAAAGCCCTTGGCCACGTTTATAGTTTTTAATTACGTTTTCAGGGAATCCTGATATCACAGTTTGTGTTGTTGTTTAAGTAATTTATGGGCACTAGCTGTGTAAGAACACGTTTGTGACAATGTTGTTAACTGTCAAGTCAGTGTGTTCTGTTGTTATAACTTGGCCGACGACAAAAGGGGAGGGAAAGAGAAGCTTTAATTTAGCCGATTTCCGTCTGCCTTTCACATTCTAATTTTTCATCTAACCCGGATGTACCTCACGGTCTACTAAGCAAGTAAGTTGCTCAGTTTTCATTGTGACTTACATGAGGCATTAGTTTCTGTGCGATGTCATTCCGTCCAATCTCTTTCAGTGTCTCAACAAACTGACGTAAAGGAAGGTTTGGGTATCTTGCCCGGAGCAAACTCATCAAGCTTTTGGAAGGACTTCCTTTGCTTTGCAGCTCACCATATAAGGCGTTACGTTCTTCAAGTGAAATCTCTTTGTACTTAGCTGCTAGGCGCTCGTAGTCACGTCTGAACCACCATCTTCCATTGTCCAGCTTTAAGCACATCCAATCAAAAAGTCCCTGGTTTTCATTCTCCAGCTGCTCAAGGCCCCTATAAGCTAAATAAAAGAGCATTCCAGTGAGTAATAAATCAAACCTTTTGTAAGCAGGGTTAGCCAGGGTTTTTGGATATCGAGCAAGGTATACGTGGATTTTCTAAATCGGGAGTAAAGAAGCTTTTAGCTGGAGAAAAATGTATTAAAAATTTGAGAGGAATTTCTCAGTTAAGACTGGTTCATGCACATTCAGAAATCTAATCAAAGTGGCTATGAGCCACTGAACTCGGGAAAATAAATAATGAACCACTTGCGGCGGACATTTGTTTTTGATTCCTTTATTCGGAAACGTTACTGAAAGCTCCAAAAAAGAAGCGTGACACTTGTGTTACATTTTACACATTATTAAGTCACTGTGACGTCAAATTTAAGTGTAACAGACCTCTCCAAAACCAATAGCCCTTACCTATCTGTTCGGTTTATTTTATCGCAAACAAAATGGTCAAAAGCAAGTTCCTCCTCTTTTTTATGTATTTCATTGGTCTTTTGTAGTATCTTTTTGTAGTCATGAAAGTAATTTTGATTGAACAGTTTCATGGTTGGACATCCACCATTTGGTTCATTTACATGCGTAATGTATGCCAAGCGTTATGCACTGGTCAGCGGATGTACAAAATGTTTAAGCGGAAACGAAGGAGTGATGGAGAGATAAAGTGAAAACAGGTTAACCAATTACGGTAACGGACAGAGTAGGTAAAGTGCTCACATAAGAGTCTACTCGAAGACGCGTTAATTGTTTCTGCGCATCCTTACTGCGCACGCAAATTCACGCGCGCGCTAAGTCATAAAATAAACAAATGATAGGGCAGATGGCCATTGCTAGAGCTTTGCCTGGATTTAACGATCTTGGACGTTCGGTGACCCCAATTTTTCTTTTGATGGATCATTTTCTCTGCTGATTTTCTACGTTTAGGGAAAAAATGAAGAAAATCTATCGACTAAAGGTTTGAATTTTTTTCGGCAAAATGCACCATCGAATTCCGTTCTTATTAGCTCTTCGTGCATCTGTGCGGCGGTTTCAAATGCCTCTTGAAGGGTTAAATTTTGTGAAAGCGTTAGTAACACTTAGAATTATTTACGCAACAGACCCACTTCTACAAAAGCAGTATGAATAAGATCGTTTGCCTCCGTTGACTCACCTTCGATATTTTTAACTATAAACCCCGTAGACCGTGCTCAATTGTATGGGACAAGTCTTCGAAATCAGTATAGTTTACCACACACTTTATCTCTGAAACGAGGACGATGATCCTCATTTTTTTTTGAATTTCTGGCACAAGTACCTCATTATCTGCCTGCAGTAAAAATGTAAAAAAATTTTATCGACTGAAAATTTTCGCGCGAACGTCCTTAAGTGCAAGAGGGGTTGGGTTGAGCCTCAGTTTTATATTACGGTTTTCGGTAGGAAAACGACAGGACACACAGACATTGGCTACTAGGAGCTTTTTGATTACAGTACTGGTGGGTCCTGTCCATGTAAAACACTTTTGATCATTTCTCTTATTTAGTTCTCTTACACCTATAATAGAGACTCACTTGGATTTATTTGCACTTGCAAGGAAGATGCAGCCAGGTCATGTTCTGTTGCCCGTTCAACTGTAGCAACATCATTCCTTCGAAGATTGCTTCGCCGTTCGCACACTATAAAAGCCACAAAACCCAGGATTACCAGCATTGTAAATGCTAACACTACCATTAAGATAACGAAAAGATTGCTTTCTTCGTTCTTTTCCCTTGATACTATCACTCTGCCTTCGACCGCTTTGTTCGCTACCAAAGTGGACGGCACGGAGAACGTCGACTGTAGCTTAGTGATGTGTGTTCTCAACAACGTTGTTGATTCATTTTCCAACTTCACTGGTCGAGTTCTATGCATGCTGGAGGAGGTCCTTTGAGTTGTTGTTTGTAAATGTCTCTTTCCTCTCGTCGCAGTGAAAGTCTTTGAAGGCCTCGTAGGTGATATATTTTCAAGGTGTGCGTCGTGATGTCAGCAGGCTTTGTGGTCGGGAAATTTGGGCATGGAGTTGAGCGGACTTTACACTTGTTCTCATAATTCGCACATTCCAGCGCCATTTCGTCCTTTCCGTCTCCACAGCATTTCGCACAAGGAAAACAGTCGAAGATAAATGGCACGGGGTAAAAACCACTAGCGCATTTATCATCACACTCGGCGTTAGAGAATAAGGTGCAGTTCTTTTTTATCGCTTTTCCTTTAGAACATACGGTACACGCTTCGCATTGCATCTTTCCATATTTATCCGAATACGTCTTACCAAGTTGACAAGGAACGCAATGGATAGACGTCCCGAAAGCAACAGAGCTGCCGCACGGGACAGAAGGTTGCATGCCCGCGGGACAATCGGGACACTCCAGGCATTTGTATCTTCTCCTGGTGATCCAATCCAGTGAATTTGCTGTGTCTTACACGGGAAGTCTGCTTTAACTCCATAAACCTGTTCGAGGGAGAGGGAGAAAAATATTAAGGACCAGTTTTAGTTTACATGGAAGGAAGATGATCATTGAAACTAGAAACCAAAATGTCTGACATAGCGCAGTGTGTTTTTCTTGGGGAGGGCTTAACTCGCTACAGTGATGATCATCCTAATTGACAGGTTGTTATTAAGGTGAACCGTTTAACTCTTTGTCATGTCAAAACTTCAAAATATAATAACTCGCTTCTCCGTTCCAGCATTATTGGATGTTTCTTTTGGAATGATATACCACAATTCATCAGGGACAAACCATCCAAAAAAATATTTAGAAAAGCACTTTTGCGCTGGTACCTTGCTCAATACTAATGAAACATTATCCTCTTCATAATTTACCGAAATATTTTCCTTTACCTTTTGTTTTTTTTAATAAAACTTTCAAGTCTTGTCATACGTAACTTTAAGGGGCACAACATTAGTTAATCTAGATGTGCCCCTCTCCTCTCCCTCCATTATTACATGTGAAATAACTTAAGTGTTGTAAATTTGCATCATATGTTTTCTTTCCTTTTGAAAAATACTTATGTACCATCTAGGGATTGGAGGAATAAATAAAATACAAAATACAGTACAATGATCTTTCAGCGTCAAAATCGATACTTGATTATGCATACCG